>JASANF010017294.1:0-71414 GCA_030248245.1 Trissonchulus sp. WLG1_4
AAAATGGAAAACCTAAAAATGAACGTTTTTTCGCTTCAAAAGTGCTAAAAATGAACTCAGCGCACCCAAAAACCTATAAAATGATGTTTTTCGGCAGCGAAAAGTCCAGCTGGAATTTTGCCCCTATTCTTCAGTTGCACCCCTTAAAACATCAAAATGGACTCGAAACTATCCAAAAACAAAGATTATAGCCATTTTTTGCTTCAACATTTGGCATTGTGCATAATGTAGCTTTATTGTTACGCCGGTGGCTTTAGTGAATACAATTCATTCATCCATAGTCTGTAAAATCGCGCCTCCTGTTTTGTCTCAGGGCTCAGCAATTTCTGGTCAGCAGACTTTATTTAGATCCGTTTAATTTCAGATGAGCAGCTGGCCGAGTTTGCCGGAGCGGGCAGTGATCAGCCCAGTGCCGCCCTGCTGACGCCTGACTCCTCGTCGATGACCGACTGCAATTCCTCCCTGGGCTCAGAGCCGGACACCACTGACCCCCTCGGCCCCCCCTGCGACTCGGGGGACCCGAAAGGGGGGGACTGCCTAGCTCTGGCCGTGCTCACCTGCTGTCAACAGTCACACCCCTTTGACGAGCGACGAATTCGCCTGTCAGAGGACGCGGTGAAAGTGGGTCGATCCGTGGCTCGCATTCGACCGACCACCGACAATGCCATCTTTGATTGCAAAGTTCTCAGTCGCAATCATGCCCTGCTGTGGTATGAGGATGGAAAAGTGAGCAGTGTTTTTTTTGGATTTGGATGCGTTTTTTCATGGACGGATTTTTTAGTGGTATTTTGAATGGAGATGTAGCTAAGCTTTTCAATGGAATACAAACAGATTTAATGAAGTCTAATTTACTGAAGTAATAATGAACTGTATAGTTTGGTAAGTTGTTGCGACAAAAATGTTTTAATGAACTTTTTAAAGGTTAAACTTGTATTAGTGGTCTGGCGTATTTTAGATAAATTTGTAGGGAGCCTTGAAACAAGGGCTACCCCAATAATGTACTTAAAATGTGTTTTTATTATTTTCACATCTACGTTTTTGTTTCTGTTGTTTATTCGCAACTTTTATTTTATTTTATAACTATATATACATGTTTTCTCATTGTTGCTAAAATGCTAAAATTAACAAACAATCAGACCATAAAGTCACGCCACAGGAACATATATAAATACAAGTAAGAATCCGTTAGAAATTTTGTTGTGAAAAATGTAATGTTTTTTCAGTTCTATTTGAAAGATACTCGTAGCAGTAACGGAACGTTCGTGAACAACCAACGACTCTCCAAGGGTTCGGAGGAAAGCCCACCTAAAGAAATATACTCTGGGGATATTTTGCAATTTGGAGTTGATATTTTGGAGAATTCGAAAAAGGGTAATTTTCAAAAATGAGCTGAGTTTATAGTATATACTTGGGTGTTGTTTATTTTGTATTTTTTATAATATAATTTAGATTTTGATATAATGATTTCATATTGTGCTTACATTCATGTAGATTCTTGCGTTGTATAATATGTTATATAATTTAAAATAAAGTTTATTCGAAATTTATTAATGTAAGTAAAGGGGCCCAAGTCTTATATCCGGCGCTTTTCTAAAAATCCGGCACCATTTTTTCCGAACAGTGCCGGATATGGTAATATAATGGCTCTGCATGAAGGAACTAGTTTTTAAAATGTATTCGTTCCCGCAGGGCCATTATACGATATCCGGCACTGATGGGGAAAAATCGCGCCGAACTCTTTGATAAATGATAAATATAGGACTTGGGCCATTAAAAGCAAGTATTAACGGATTTGGGATGACATTTCGGAAGGGATAAGGCCGTAAAAAATTGAGTAAATATTTTTTTATTTCCTGGTATTCGTTTATTCTTTTGCTTTAAAATAAAAAATTACTTAAAAAATTAAAAATTTTAAAAAAAAAGTTTTTTAGTGACCCATGGCTGTATTGTGGCGCTGGTGCGATTGTTTCATTCGAGTGGGCAAGAAGCCGCTCTCAGACAAAAGTAAGTTGAGATTGGATTTTTATATTTTGGATTTAGCGTATTAGATTTCAATTTCTGGTTCTGTCGAATAATACAGCATGTGGTAAATTTAGTAAGTATTGAAACTTGAAACAGTGAAGATAGTCTCTGTGAGTGAGTTTTGCACTAAAACCGAGTAATGAACCGTTTTGTGTTTTGTGGAGTTATGTATTTATTATCGATTTTGTAGAAGGGTTTTTCGCTCGTTTATTTCTAAGTCTCATTTGCATATTATTGTAGCCTGGAAATCTCGTGCACCGGATCAGCGGCGCTGGCAAATCACGGGTTCAGTAGCCAGGAACTATTTCAATTACAACAGTATCTCAAGGTATGATTTAGTAGTTGACGATTAATAATAATAGTAGTTAAGCTACTGTTATTTAGCTTAAGTTAAGTAAGCTAATAAGGATCATTTTGCTTTTTTAAGTAAATTGTGGTAGTTAGTTAGTAGTAGTAGTGGTTAAGCTACTAGTGTTTTGGTTAAGCTAAGTAATAAGCTAATAATTGTAGTTTATTTCAATTATAAATTCACTAAAGTTGATCTTTATGAGTTATTTTGTGATTATTGTTACGCATTTACATAAAAAAATATTTAACCTGGAACACTTTCACGTTTTTTTGATGGTTTGGCGTTATTTGTCAGCGGTTTTTTTGCATAATTTTGTTATGCGTAAAGTTAAAGGGAAGTTGTCATGCTTGTCGGTGTCTGTAAGGAATTGTCCGTGCAGAAAAACTATTGGCCAGTAAACATGGTTCCATTTTTTTTGCAACAGCTAATCAAACTTTTTGCTTACGGGCAAGTATGAACTATGCCTAAGGAAGTTAGTAACTACTGGCATATTTTCAGGCCAAATTTTATGGGGGGGCTGCCCCCCCCCCCCCACCCAGTATCGAAAGAATGGTTGGTTTTTTATGCGTAGTTATAGCTTCACTGATACTAGATTTAGCATAAAAGGACACAAAAACCATAAAAAAGCGATATCGTGGCAAGTAAAAAGTCGTCAAAGCGTCGTTTTAGTTAAATAATTTGGAATGTGGGGTTGCGGGGTGGAAAATGGAAGGGGCGCTCCCCCCGCCCTCCCCCTTGTAAAAATATGCTAGAGTAGTTATAGTGTTCATAACGCCAAAAAAAGCATGACATTTTTTAGGAAGCTGCCTATCGCGAGCAACTGCTGGAACAGAAATTGGAAACGCTGGAAACAATTCTGCTGAACGCTCAGGACGCGTCGGATAATTCGTGGCGAGCCCTGATCGACGAAGACAGACTCCTTTCCAGAATAGAACTGCTCGAATCACAGCTACAATTTTATTCCAAAGTATTTGTCGTCGTTTTTTTAAAACTTCCGGCCCGAACTTGCATACTAAGTGTTATTCACATACTAACGCTAAGTTAAGCGTTAGTGTTTGCTAAGCGCTTAAATAAACGTAAAAGTTTAAGTATGTGAATAACATTTAACGCTTATAAGCGCTAACACTAAGTTTAAGCGTTAGTGTTAGTATGTGAATACTGGCCTCCAAGTTTTTTTAAGTTTTGAGAAGAAAGTAGTTTGGAGGACTAAATTACATCATATTCTTAAGAACGTTCGTAATTGTACTTGTGCCCGTCGTTTCTCTTCAAGCAATTTCGACAAACGGCTAGCCAGAAGTGGCAATTTTTTGTATGAAAAAAATAATTGATAAGTTTAGTTTGTATGCAAAAAATGCAGAAAGAGATTCTATTAACTCGTCATAGCTACTAACCAGAGTTATCCTTATCCCTGCGTCGTACGGGACAAGTATGAATCAGGCTTATGGCCACTTTGATTATGTTGAAGTAGATACTCCCAAACTCACGCGAACTAATTTGACACGAGCTACGTGTTTTACAAAACTTCATTTGACAGAGAAATCACTACATACTAGAGGTGATTGAAAAGTATCTTTCTTTTCAAGTTATAAACGCTCAGAAAGTATGTTAACTTGGATTCAATCTGTCTAGCAGGCATCTCATATTATGTGTTTTTTCTAGTATCTCTATCAGAAGCAAATTTGGGATAAATTCATGAAAGGTTTTTATTTTTTCCATATTTTTTAGAGTATGAACGATGCCAAGCTGCGAGATGAGCTATCGGCCCTACAGGAAGAAAAACACAAACGGGAAAATCAGTCGAAGGTATTTTTTGCACGATTTTATCATTTTCTCATGATTTTTTCATTCTTACTAAAAATTGAAAAAATGACTGGAACAAACAACTTTTTTGACTGTAAAACTTTGTTTATCTCTCGCAAAACCTAGAGAATGATTTCGGTAGCAAGATAAGATAATTAAACAGATTATTTAAGGGGGTAGTGTCGCGAAAGCAGTTTTGCTCATAGGTTGCAAAAAGAGATCTTTTTGCTTTGAACTTGTACGTTCACTGAGAAACTAGTCCAATGCTATACTGTGTTAAATAAGTACTGCCAGACACTAGACTACCAATATCTACCAATATCTTGAACCAATCACCGATTGTAAGCCAGACATCACACAATAAGGACATGAAAATTCAAAAAATTAAGCTAGATATCAGATTGGCCAGCTTGTGAAGTACACATAACGTCTCGACGCACAGTTTTTTGCCACAAATAAGAAAAAAGAAAAATGAAGGTTCGTTTTTCTTTTGATTTTAAAATAAGTGTGTAAATTTTTCACAACTTATCATTATTGCTGTGAGTACTTCACTGTTTACGCACAGTTTCACAGTTCAAACTGGTATTACGCCTCATCCACTAAAGCAATTTGCACTAAATTTTGTGTGCATAAACTACAACATTTGTCCTTTTAGTCTATGTAAACAGACTAAACAAATAAGTTGATAATTGTGACGAAAAAATCGAATGTGAATAGGTTTTTAAAACGTCATTTTTCCGACTTTGCGACCTCACTGCAAACAGTATGCTGCATCAACTTTGATGAAACTTGGCGAAAATACTTGTTTCAACATATATTTTCAAAATATTGAAAGAGCGGAGTCTTATTTTTTTCTAAAAATGTTTTACAGTTACGCAAAATCGACTGCTTTCGCGACACTACCCCCTTAATTAATGAATCTTATAATAAAATTAATTGGAAGTATACTATAATCTAGTATATGTTTGGCTGCTACAGCTATGTTTTGGTTTAAAAATGACGTTATTAATCAGAATATTATTGATTTCTTCAGGAGTCACTGCGAAAAGCATTGGAAGAGAAAAAAGAAGTATCCCAGAAGTTAGCTGATGTGGAGGTAGGTGACCTGGCACTGTTATTTTGTTTATATTTGATAATTAAGAGATAAGATTTCAATAGCTTTTATCCTATTAAAACGCTGTACTGTGGTGGTAAAGTCATCTTTGCGTCACTTCAGTAACATACTTACTTAGTATTCTCACACTTAACCATTATTATTATTGTTAATTTAACCCATTAAGCTTTTGTAAGTAAATATGAGATCATTATTAATTATCATGTTGATCCCATTGGACCACATTTTGTATACAACTATATTCTGCCGAGACAACCATAACAATCCATTCCTATCTCTTTTTTGTAATCTTCTTGAGCAAAAAACATCTAGCAAAAATTATACTTTTTTTAGCGTTCACTGGAAACAACGGAAGGCGAATGCAGTCGCCTGCGAGAGCAGTGTACCCTGGCTTACGAGGAACTACAGTCTGTGGCTCAGAAACACACACGTGCCGTGGAAGAAATACAAGAATTTGCCAACCGACTGGAGGTTTGCTCACTTCTTTTTCTTTTTTCTTTGTTTTTATCTTTTTTGTTTTCTTTTTTCTTTTTCTTGTTTTCTTACTTTGCTGCAATGCATAGCATTTTTTCTTTTTTTACTTTGCTGCAATGCGTAGCATGATTAGATTGATATGTTTTGTGTTAATCCGGCATTATGACTGAAAACCATATTATTACCGTTTTAAGGTGGTAAAATTAAGTAAAATGAATCCTATATTGAGACACATCATGCTGTTGGTGAAAACCTGATTATAAGTATTCATTTCAGGAAGCGGAACAAAAATGTCAGGAGCTTTCACAAAAGGCGACCAGAGAGAAAACGGAGCTAGAAACTAAACTGACTGAAATGAGTCGCCAGGAATCTGTTCTGATGGCAAAGGTGAGGAAGTAAATTATTTACATAAAATTTGTGTAAATTTTGTGTAAATTGAGCTGTATTTTACACATTTTGGTTAGATTTTGTCCCTAAATAAAAATCTGGAATATTATATTTTACACATTTCATTGCTTAGTCCCCTCTGAAATTGTAAGAATGCTAGACACTTCGAAAACATATGTTGGTTTTTTGTTTGTTTGAATCTCGAATTTAAATTTTAAATCTTTATTTGTGTCGAGTTTGACTGTGGGGTCGAGTTCAAAAAATACTGTGCAATTATAGCTAACTTATAACAATTATTATATTCGTGTGTTTTTTGTTAATCATAAATCTTTTTCGTGTGGAATGGTTTTCCCCACTTACTTTGGACATCTTTTCACTAGAAAAGTGAGAGCTATTGCGTCCCATTTTTTTCTGAAGAATTTATTTTGATTGGCCGCATCGTTATTTCTTATTAAGTGTTTTATTTTAAGATTGAAACACTTCAAGACGAAAACGATTTGGCAAAGGAAAAAATAGCAGCCCTGAAAGGTAAATTATTGGTGTTACTAACTGTTTACGGAATGATAGCTGAGCGCATTAGTAGCTCGCTCAAGTGGTAGAGGTATAGCGCTGGTCTATAAATTCAGAGATGGGCAGAAAACGGAGATGAGATCCGCACCACCACCCAGGATGTTTCTTACGTCCATGGGTTAGCTTCACTATTCACTATGAAGTCCTTTGTCTTTGAGGACATAGGGATAAGGACAAATTTTGGATTGCGGCTGTGAAAAATTGACAGAGGTGTTTTGTCTAATTTGATGTCTAGTAATATTCAGTATCAAAGTGACATCGACTTTATTGATGCGAAAAACTTTGGCTTATTTGGTCAGGTCAGTTTCATTCGTACTTGCAGCCGTATGTCCGTTCATCCGGCAGAATTACAAAATAGTCACTCCATAATCTGGTCTTAATCACTACTAATGGCGTGATTATTTCGTAATTTTGCCGGCTGAACGGACCTTTGGCTGTAAGTATAAATTAAGTCTCAAGGGTCGATTCATACTTACAGCCGTATGTCCGTTCAGCCGACAAAATGACGAAATGATGACGTCACATGCGCTGGCTGATTCACTGCACTAGGCTGCTAGTGACGTCATTCTGCAGGCTGAACGGACATACGGCTGTAAGTATGAATCAAGCCTCTAAGATTGTCATACTCTTGCCCACTATGAATGATGTACTCTTGCTATGTTGCAGTGGGCATGGAGAAAGTACGCGGCACAGCGCTGGGCAATGGGGAGACGGGCAGCAATGAGGACAGTTGGATGCTGACGGATCAGGACCAGATGGGGCTGGGGGGGACCACCGCTCTGGGCCCGGAGGAACGCGCTCAGCGACTGGCTCAACTGTTGCACTCGTCTGAGCTCTTGCAGGACTCCTATAAAGGTGGCTCATGGTGGCTCACTTTCGCTGGGCAATATGAATATTGATACTCTTAGTAGTGGCTCACATGCTGGGCAATGGGAATCGATATTATCAAGAGTACATATTAAATAATTGCTCATGGTGGCTCACTTGCTGGGCAATGGAAATTGTTACATTTAATGATTGCTCACGGTGGCTCACTTGCTGGGCATTGGGAATTTATACTATCAAGAGTACATAAATGATTGCTCACGCTGGCTCACTTGCTGGGTAACGGGAATTGATGCTATCAAGAGTACATATTAATAGTCTTTTTATGTACTCCTGGTATTATTATTGAGTTTTGGATGGGATGCCTGATTTTGAGCGTCAATTTTTACCTAATGCCGGCTTGTGATTTGATTGGGCGAAAAGAGACACGTGATACTTACGATGATCTTATACTTTTGATCCTCTTACTCTTCGACTACCCAAACAAGCCACTTGACGTTTCATATTATTTGAGTGACTGAGCGCGCTTGTACGTATGAGTACTACAAACTACATGCTCTGTTATATTATTGCGTATGGTCATTTATGAAATCTCGGCGTTGCCATATAATTTGGTCTTAACTTTTTCAGCCAAATACGAAGAGGCGCAAATGACGATAGAGAATCACGTGCAAGAAATTGCGCAGTTGGAAGGTTAGATTTAAAAAATATAATAATAGCTATAATCTTGAAAAATATTCCATTAAAAAAAAACACCTACCGCCAGGTTTTGGCCATCATTGGGTAGAAGTGGAAAACTTTTCTTTTTTTGTTTTTTGTTTTTTTCTTTATGCATTTTTCCACCTAACCCCACTTTTCGGAGTTTCTAAGCATTTTCAAGAGTGAATATTTTTCGTCTTTGCGAAGGTGAAAAAAATCGGAATCCTACTTGCTTCTGTGTTTGTTTTGATGGTTGTAAATTGTAATTATTAGTTCTTGTAATTATTTTTTCTCTGTTGCAGGTCAATTGCACAAAACTCGGGAAGAACTTTATAACAGTAACAACCGAACGGCTACATTAGAAGGTATGTTTTGGTCTTTTTTTTGTGTATATAAGCTCATACTTTTGCTAATCTGAAGTGACATTTCTTCAACTTATACTAATTTTCGACTGTTAAAATGCGCTATGATTCGTCTTGTTAGCCAATTTAATTTCTTTCAGATGAGCTGCGCCAGACCTCCGAAGAAATGAATAAAATGCTGGATGATAGTACGGTAGACCTCAGGGGTAAGACTTAGATTTTTTTACGCAAATTTTTTTATGGTCGACTAAGGGCCTGTTCCTTCATCGGATTAAACGGACTGGACTTGTTTTAGTCCGAGGTTTATTAATGGCAATTCGGTTTAAACGGACTAAACGAGTTAAAATAAGTCAGCGGCTTTAGTCTGCCCCCATTCCAAAACTACCACTAGACTAACGGATTTAACATGCACGCTTAAGATTAGCGTGCATAGTTAAGTCCATTATTCCGATTAAAAAGCAGCGCGCTAAAAGTTAAGTCCATTTTGAATCCGGAGGTTTTGGAATGACATTTTTAAGCTGAATTTTTAGACCGTTTAGTCCGATTATAATCAGCCCTTTAATCCGGTAAAGAAATAGGCGCTAAGAGTCGATTCGACTTCTGGACGAATATTGAAAGTGAGATAATTGAAATGTATGAACGGGCGTGTGGACAGCGTGAACGGTTGAACGGCTGGAAAGGCTTTTTAATTTAATTTCAAAAAAAACAGCACGCATTCATACAGTACACAAAAAACAAGCAAGTTTGCTGCATTGTTTAAATTAACAATTGATAACTTTTGGCAAATTAAGTCATTCACTAAGAACTTTCTTAAATTTAATTGACTTTCTTAAATTTAATTAAGCTGAGTTAATTAGTAATCTGTTTTAGCACAACTGCAGGATGCTAAAGCTGATCGTCAAAAAACTGAAGAGCTTTGTGTTGGTCTTCAAGGTAGACCATTCAAAGAGAATTACTTTTTTTGTTTTCATTTTTAATTTTTTTAAAAAAAATTGTTCAGTAGCTTTAACTTAATTTTTGGTATATCTGTTTATTAGTTTGGTATCAATTTTTAAAAAGCGGGGTGGGGGTGCTAGGCGAATTCATTAAAATTTTGCCCAGTATGGGGGGCGGACCTTTCTAGATGGAGAGCGAAGTCAGGTTGGAAGGGCGGTTTTCCCCACATTAATATGTTGAACTGCCAGTTTAGTGAATAGTTTAATTTTTATAGTGGTGTCTTGTGATTTTAGCTCACACACTAAAGTTTTGTACTTCTAATTTTTTCTCATTAATTTTTAATTATTTATTTATTTATTTTTTCTAATTTTAGATAGAGTACGCGAACTGGAAATTGCCCTCCGAATGCTAGACCAACAACAACACCACCAGCAACAAAGCAAGGGGGGCAGTGGGGGCGAGCCCGGAGACCCTCCGATTTCCGTGAAGCCCCCCCTGCGTCTGAACAATGGTCACGTGGCCCCGGCTGACCCCTTGCCCCCCTCCCCCGACACCCTGGAGGGTCTGAGAGTGGAGCTAACCAAAGCACAGCAAGCGCAGCGATTGGCTGAGACGGAGCTGGGAAAATATAAAGGTTTTTATAAGCTTTTTTTACAATATTCATTTGGATTACTTTGTTACTGAAAGTTATAATCTTATTCGAGCTGTCGACATCTATAATATGGACGGGGCGCGATCGAATAATTGTTTTTTTTTTGAAATTTCGTGCCACTTTTTGTATGAATGTTTGTTGAATGTAAATTTTTATATTATTAATTTTTTTGTTTTTTCCAAAATGTCGTGCCACTTTTTGTATGAATGTTTGTTGAATGTAAAGTTTTTATATTAGTTTTTTTCAATTGTTCAGTATTGTTCAGCACTATTTTCAAATGGCGCCAATTATTGTCAGTTACAAGCGAAAAACGGTATTTAATGCGCAATTAAAGCTTACGTACGTTTTCAATTTATAGGATTTGTATCTGATTTCAGTACGAAATCTTGTCTGATGCGTTACGATTTCGTAAACTGTGGTGTTAGCTCATTTGAAATTTCAGCAGAACAGAGACTTGCAGGTTTGAAAATTCAACTATTTTTCAGACGAGCTTGACAAATTGCGCATCGTGCACTCTCGAGCCAACGACGAACTGTGCAGTCTGAGGAAACAGGCCCAGGACAGCCAGAACAAATGGACACAAGCCATGGACGCCACTGCCTTGCTGAAAGGTACTCCCACCCCGCACCCGGAAAACCGATCTTCTCCACCCCGGCCAATTGCCCCGGTGGGTTCGGTGGGGGAAAAGCCCCATGGATTTTGGGGAGCCTCTAATTTCTGTTTGCCCCATTGGTTCTGGGTAGTCTGAAAAGTGCCCCATTGGTTATGCTGATTCTGAAAAGAGCCCCATGGTTTTGGGGGAATATGAAAAGTACAAGTGCCCCAAGCGATCCATTGTAAGCTGAGAATTGTATGCTGGATGGATTGCTAAGGCGTCCTTTTGGTTTCTTTATTAAATTAGATGAGTGCTTTTGGCTTGGATCAGAGTTTGGAAATGAGTATGGAACTAAATGCTTTCAAATAAGTCAGCTGCTTAATGTCTTTACAATTTTATTTTAATTTTAGAACAGTTATCGTTAGAGCAGGAACAGAGAAGACAAGCTCAGGAAAAAGCAGACCTGTTGAAAAGTAAGTGGCAATAGTGGGTCTGTGGCTACTTTTAAACTTATTGAAAAATATCGCTTTAGAGTACAAAGTTGAACGCATTTGTTGAATTACGGCCGGTGGCATTTTATTAGTAGAATATTTTTGAACCCACCAAATATTCCGCAGTCGTTTGGAAATTAATTTATGAACAGGCACTAGGGAGAGACCTTTCAGCGTTTTTTTCTATTTTACACTACATTTATTATTTTTTTTAGTACATTTTTATTTTTTTATTTTATTTTTTGGTACATTTTTTATTTTTTTGAAAAAATTTGCAAAAAAATCCTGTTTGGTCACTTTGAATTAATGTCTAATAACTACTAATATTTTTAATTCTAACTTTTTTTTCAAAAACAGAAGTCTTGTGACAATTGGCTCTATGATTCTATTTTAATACTGCGAAAACATTTTTGATTTTTACTTTTTATAAATTCTAATTTTTTATTTTTTATTCTAGATCAGATTATGGATTCGCAGCAAGTCTCCAAACGTAGCTGGAACGAAATTGAACAATTGAAAAGTTAGTCTTGATTACGAGCAGTTTTTCTGATTCCAGTTTTGAGGTTTGGGACGAAGGAGTTGAAAAATGTTCATGACTTCTTAATTTTAGTCATAACCACCTAACTTAACAGTTGTAGGATTCACATTGCAGGACGTAGGATCACGTTGTAGGATCTACACGAATAGCGTACACTGTAATAGCGTAAGTTGACCAACAGTATGAATAAATGTTGTTCACTTTTAAGCTATAAAATGCCAAATGTCAGTAGTAGTTCTAGATGTCAGCCAAATTTCATCAATAGTTCTAGATATTTTTTGGCTTACAATTTTTTTAGTCACAAACGTTTATAGTATATATATACTCCTGTTCCGGGCTAGCCCTTGGACAGGCTGCCTGAACGAAACTGGCAGAAGGTATCGAAGTCAATTTTTGAAGTCGAAGTTAATTTTATTTGGTGGCTTTTTTTAAAAAAATAGTGCTTCTATTTTTCAGACAAACTGAAGCTGCTCTCGGAAGAGCTAGAATTCGAGCGAAGTCTGCGAACAACCAGTGACCTAGACAATGACGATGCACGGATTGCCCTGCACAGACAGGCCGCTAGAAACCAAGGTTTGCGAGGATTAGTGCGGGATTAAGTGGATTAGATTTACATTATTTTGGGATTAAGATAACTCAACACTGTTCAGTCTGGGTTTCTATTGGGCCAAATCGGTTGCAGTGACTGTAATATTTTGAGCGAGTTTTACCTTTAAGCTCGATATTTTTTTGCCGCGCGACCGCATAATATTGCTATGATGACGTTAAAAAGTTTGTTTAAGAGAAATTTCTAACAATTAGTTCAAAGACTTGTGTTGTATGTATGTATTTAGCTATGTTTTAACACAGATTTTACGTGTGTCTACATTGTCTACAAAACTAGGGGGGCGACTAAAAAAGTTGGGTGGCCACCAAAAGTCAGGAACTTCCTCACCAAAAAGCGCCAGCTGGTCATTCCAGTTAATCCAATTAAACCACTAATCCAGTTAATTAATATGATGAAATTGTTTTTTTGTTATTTTTCAGCGGAATTTGCGGGCCTAAAAGAGGAGTGCGCCAGCATGCGCTCAAGAATCATTGCCATTGAAAAAGAAATGAAATCGTATGGGATTAATAATTTTTTTAACAGATTAAATTATTCTTACGAGCCATAATGGTGACCTATGATCTTGGCAGATTACAAGGATATGGTTTACCATAACGGTCGATTTGTACCTTCAACGACTAATTCTAATTCAACGACAGAATTACGAAAAAATATGCCACCAAGCACCTATCTTAATTTCACTGCGTTTATCGACTGAGCGGGCGTACAGCGTACAACTTATTTCAATTGGCGTAGCTGTGACCTAATATGTCTCTATGTACCAAAGAGTCACAACTCAAAGTTTTTAAATCTTTTTGTTATCATTTATTCATTTTATTTTTTATCTTAAAATTTTTGTGTCATTCATCGTCTAGAGAGAGCTTAAATTTAGAATTTTTAATTTCTAGATTTTAAATTTTTAAATTTTTATTTCAGATCTCGCAAGGAGAATAGCCGTCTAAATACGGACTATAAACGTCTGCAGGAATCCTATCGTGATCTGGAAGAACTAAAGGCAACCCTAGAGACCACCGAAAATGTCTGGCGTCTGGAGGCTTCCACTGCCAAATCTCAGTGTGACATAGTTGCGACTAAGGTTAGTCGTTGGGTTACCTCATTCATATTCTTATTCTTATGCATTATTTATAGTCACAAGGCACCGCTATTGATCAGCTAAGATGGTAGTTCCAGAGTCGCATTTTTTAGTGAGATTATTTTCAAAGCCCTTTTTGAGAACGATCAGTAAAGTAGAAATAAAATGGATAGAATTTTTTTGAGACTAGACGCAAAAGTGTCTACTGGTGATTTTAATCATTGATAAAATCGAATGTCAAGACTAGCTACTTCATTGGCTTATAGTTCAGTAAGCCAACCTGGTAGCTAGTCTTATTATTGAAATGTTACACCAAATCAGAACTGCTCTGGGCATTTTGTGGTGTATTTTAATATAATTATACTCTTTACTCAGAGCTCACGGATCAGTCTGAAAGAAGGGTAACTGCGATTATGGAACTACCACCTTAAGCTCAGATCTCAAGAATTTTCGTGCATTCACATTAAAGTATAATATCAAGAGTACATAATAGTGTCTCACTCTATTTAGAAGAAGAGTGAGACACCTTCCTTTCTACCTGTATTATAGCGCAGGCAGATGCGCTCGTCATTTCCAGGCCACATATTGCCGTTTTGTGCAACATGTGGCTGGCCAATCAGCGCGTAGATTTTCTGCGGAACACACATTAGTATATAATCGCTGATGCGTTGATAAGCATTAAGATAGGGATAAAAGGTTAATAACTCATTATTTATTCATAGTCTGCTTGCAAAAACATTAAAAAGGTTTGCATAGACCTTTGGGGATATTTTGGCAAACTTTCAGCGAAATTGATTGAGAAACTTTTGATATTTAACTTTTCTAAATTTCTTAAAAGTTTCTCAATTAATTTTGCTGAAAGGTTGCCAAAATATCCCCAAAGGCATTTGCAAACCTTTTTTAATGTTTTTGCAAGCAGACTATGAGTTATTAACATTTTATCCTTATCTAAATGCTTATTAACGCATCAGCGATTATGTGCTAAAGTGTGTTACGCAGAGAATCTACGCGCTGATTGGCCAGCCAGATGTTGCACAAAACGGCAACATGTGGCCTGGAAATAACGAACGCATCTGCCTGCGCTATAACATAGGCAGAATGAGAGTGTCTCACTCTTCTTCTAAATAAAGTGAGACACTGTACCATTGATAATATTAATACAATATCAGTTGACAGTTACGCTTGTACAAAGCATATTATTGCACATTGTAAAAAATGCATGCGCTTTACGTTGTATTTTTTACTTATTTTTGGCTGTGTATTGTTTAATTTTTTGAAAAATGATGCTTCTATTTTTTTGTGAAAGTGATTATCAGCACTGCACGAACTTAAAATTTTATTTTGGCACGTTTTATTGATTTAATTTAGGATTAATTTATTTGAAAATGAATTCAACGGATTGGTTTGATTTTTTAATAACTACCTGTTCAATATAGATCCCGAACTTTCGTATAAGATTTCGTAAACTTTAGTGCACTGGGATTATTTTTGAAGTTGCTAATTTCAATAGCGAAATTTAATTCATGGTATTTACAAAAAAGTCACATTTTAATCCGTTGAAGTCATTTTGAACCGATTAAATTTTATTTTTGTAAGTTGCCGCATGCATATGCCGCCTAGTAATTTGTGTTTGTGTACTTTATCAGTTCCAGAAATGTAGCATAAACTGCGGAATTTTACATTTTACTGAAATATTGTAGGTTTAGTAAATTACCGTATTTTTTAGACAAAGCTTCCATGATCGTTAGAAATTTGTGAAATTGATTACCCCCTTAACATTGAGCCATATATACTGCCTAAGCTGTGATTCTACAATGAAGAATTGAAAAATAGAATTAAAAATCTAAAAGTAAACAGCTTGTTTAATAGTTTCTCAAAACCCAGAATTTAAAATTTAAAGCCCTTTAAAATTCAGAAACGATTTTTCGGATCACAGTGTCACTTTTTGAGTGAGTAAATTTATAAGATGTTGTATAAAATTTAATCAGTCTCAGTATGAAATAATAAAGTTTCTAAAAATAATAAGTTTTAAGCCCGAATAAACTCCGTTATTTCTACTTGAACGGTTCAGTTCAAGTTGATTTCTTAGGCCATTTCTTTACGGGGCTAAACGAGTTGGATTTTATTCCGACTACACTGTTTAGAAAAAAGGCTATAAATAAAGGCCGTGTCAAAAAACGTTCGGATAAAATATACTTAACTTTTAGTCGGCTCAGTTTTCGATAGGCTAGATGCAGCTAACTCACACAAAAATGTTAACTGTGCATATTGTTGAAGCAATGAAGAATATTATATAAAACAAAATGCAAATGAATAAAAAAAGCGTAAAGTTTAAATAATGGTATCAAACTATTGAGCAATTCATTTATTCCACCTCATTATCTTTAATATTTTTTCCTGAACCTGTAACGAACATTAGTCCAATTTATATAATCCGGCATATGAATTAACCAAAAACCAAAAAAAGGGTGACCTTTTTATACCAAAAAATCACTACTTTTGGCTGGCTACATTTTTGGTCTAGATCAAGTCGACTGATTATACTTTGTTTTTTGGTCTTGTTGATATTTTTGCATATTTTTTTGTTACATTTATGATTTTTTTATTTTTATCAGCATGACGTTTTGTTGCGTGAACTATATCGTGATTTGGATCAGATGGAACAGAGTTTATCACAGCAACAGAAAATTGAACCAGCGACTGTTGCTGAATCTTCGGCGACAAATATGGCGCCAGCACCAGCGTCAAATAATATTTCAGCTCAGGTATTAGTGAGATTCTATATAAAATGGTGGGGCTGTGGTATGAAAAACTTGAATGGTAGAATATTGTAGATTGTTAGCCACTGCAACATAGTAGCATACCTAATTTGCATATTGGCAGCCTTAGCGTGTAGCATACTTTTGACTTTTTAGTTAGACTTTAGGTCAATGTATTTGCATCGATCAAAATTTAAAAAAAAACGTTCCCAAATTGAACTTTCGTCTTTTTGGCTTTTTTTAATTACAACGCTGTTATTATGGATAATAGATGTATGCAGAAAATGCCACTTCATGTTATTTGAACTTTTTTTGAAGCTTTTTACACATACACACGTAGATTATGTTAATTATACCAATTATAGATCGTTCTGGTCCTACTCAGATAGTATTATAATATATTTAAACTTTAAAAATATCTGGTTTTTAGCTAAGTTGGCAACGTTTTTGACTGTTAATTCAATAATACGTTTTTTACTTAAGCTTTTTTTCTAATAACACCAAGTTTTTTAGTTATTGTTGGGTTGTTATTCAGCATTGATATTTTGTTTATTGGTTTTTTATTTGCTCGTTGATTAATATTTTTGTGACTAATGACTGTTTGTTTAGAGTGGTATAATCATTAATCCCAAAGAGAGCGTTTGCACTCGGCCGTTTGTGGTACGTATTTGGCGCTACCTTTTGCTTGCTGTCTACTCTTTCACCCTTTGACCCCTGGTTAATTTTGGGTGTAAAATATGCTATTTTTACGCATTTTTAGGCCATTTACTACACTCATAACAGCGTATACCCTGGCTAGTTGGTTATTTTTAGTTGTAAAATATGCTATTTTTACACATTTTGAAGTTTGAACCCATTTACACAACTTGAACATATTTATACCCTGGTTGGGACATAATCTAATATATTATGTAATTACATGAGGTTTACGCTGCTACAACATTTATATTACCCACAATTTATGTGATTAATGATTTAAAAAAATTTGAGATTTTTTGATTGAGATGACTTCTTTTTGCGTATAGTAAAGTGGGTTCATAAGATTTCTTATGGCATTTACACAATATCAGATTCAGATAAAAATTTCACATCAGATTCAGAATTTGCCGGTAACCCATGACAGCATTATGTTGTGAAGCCACACTTTTTTCGTCAGCCTAAATATACCTAACATCTCCCGCTACGGCAATACTTCACAAAGTATTACAATTTACGTCAACTTTGCGTCAATTTTTTATTAAGAAATCGCATTGCATTTTTTGCTGCTTTCGACTATATGTTCGTTCAACCGCCAAATTTACCAAAAAATTACACTATTGCAATAATACCACATCCAGTGTAGCAGGAGGGGGATTATTGACTTGTAGTTCTGTCTGTTGAACAGTCATTTGACTGTAAGCATGAACCGACCTTTCTAGTCCACACACTCAACACCGGTGAAAATGGTAGAGTGAAACAGTAAACTTGAGAGCAGAACTGTATCATGCCTGGTTTTTCAAGCAATTATTGCCCATTCATACTTCTTAATAAAGGAAAAAGTTTGTAGAAGACTAGGTTATTTTGTACATTTAAAGATATCTGATTTTTGCTGCTTTCTGCACATTATTATGATTTTATCAGTCTACTGTGACGCTATTAAGTAAAAGTAGATATTTTTAATTAATAAATATAGTAGTTTTACACGCAAAAAAACAAAAATTCAGTCATCCTAATTGCATGTTGCATGTGTAAGTTTGTTTGGCTTTAAATTTAACAGCGTTGGCTTGTGCTTGGTTTTGCATTTTTTGTTTTTGCTTGCAGCATCATTTTTAACTCGCATGAATCCAGAAAATTCAACATAATTTTGACTCATTGTTTAATTCTATAGTAACTGCTCAAAGCCGACGTTGTTAAGTTTGAAAATAGGCGAGGTGAAATTTTTTTAATTTTTAAGAGTAACTTAATTTGATTAGAAAACACTGAAATTTAACAACGTCTAGCTTTTTCTGCCTGGGATGTTTCATAAAACTTCATTTGCATATTTATTTGACAATTTTGATGCTGCTTAAGCTCTATATTAATTGATTGTTTTTTAGTAATTTCTTGTTTAGCTGGCTGTTTTTTATTGAATAATTTTGATTCACTAAAGCGCTAAAAAAGTAAGGACAGAGAAGTTTTGTGAAACACTTTGCCGACTATAAATACCATCCGTTCGGTGTCAATTCGAACGTAATACTTTTTGACAATACGTTGTCTTAGCCAGCATAATATAATTTATTTCACTTCAGTGCAATACACATGTATTAAGACTAAGAGCTGATTTGCTAATTAAACTATAAAATAATTGGTACATTTAGAAAATTTCTATGGCGTTCTCACATAATGCCCCCCCCCCCCCACACTCAAGCCAGATACTTGAACTTCACCTCAAATCGAAAGTTTTTTGTCAAAACTTTCCAAAATTTGGAACCAAATAGTGCTTTTCTGCACTCCCCCAGTTTTTTTCACACCTGGTGATTCCTGTGTTGCTCATTTTTAGAGAAATAGACGTATGAATTGACAGCGGAGTATTTGCACGCACTGCTACGTTGTTTCCTATTTGCATGCTGGCTTATTTTGCTACTTATATATCTGAGAAAACTTGTAACCTCACAGGCCGAAGCTGAACCCAAAACAGAACCCGCACCCCTGCCCCCCCCCCAAGAATTTGTGGATATGGTTAAACTCAGAAATTCTACCACCCCCCTCTCTGAGCCTAAAGTGATCGGTTGATCTGTTGATCTGTAAAATTCGGCAGGTCGATATAAATAAGTAACCTTGAATTGAACCTATGCCGCTATGACAGAAACAAATAAGTGAATATAGAGCTGTTGTAGAAATATCATATAAGCCAGTATGCAAATGGGCGTGTCTACTGGTTATGCTAACTGGATTTTACTTGTTTGCACTGTGGCACGTGTGCTATTAGCATATTTATTTTATTTACATACAGTACTTGTTTTCACTAGTAAATTAGTTATTTTTTGCTTGCTTTTATGTTTGTGGGTCATTATAACATGGTTTTTTGTTTTTTTAATCCTATAATATGTTTTTTTAGTTTAGTTGTTATAACACAGGAAGGATAATAGCATCCTGAAACTTATGTTATATGGGCTTTTCGTTTACCTGAAATGATAACGGCAACTGCGTATATATTGATTTTATAAATATATATAAATATAGAACGCTGTTATAAATGAAGGTGTATTTGTGGTATATCCAAGTGCGTAGCCAGGGGGGGAGGGGGTCGCAGGGGTCGCTTAGTTAGTTAGTTCCTTAGTTAGAAATCCTTGGTTTCTGGGAGCTATCGCCTCCTTACCCGAAAACCCCGGCTATTGTAATTGACAAAAATTGGCCCAGACGCGACCTAACCTTTCCCCGCCTTTTCCAAACCCTGGCTACGCTCCTGTAACTAGCAATAGTGAGACCGACAAGATATGTAGAACAGACAATCGACATAGTTTCTGGTTAAGGTCGATTCATATAATTTCTTCAGCTGTATGTCCGTTCAGCCGGCAATATCATGAAACAACACACGACCATATATACATTTATGAAGGGGATAGGGAGGGACCACCCAAATAGTTTCGGCAGAGTCCCGACAATTTCGGCACAGTTTTAAAAAAGGCACTTTTTTGCGAAAATTTTGCAAATTGTAGGGTATTTTTGGTCAATCAGGGGGTAGAGAATCCCCAAAATTTTGATCGGAAAAGGCCCCCGACATTCTGACCCGTTACATGTATGTACACAATGTAAGCGACACCTTATGCCTTAAGCCCAGTTCATAGTAGTCCGGATGTGTCCGTAGTTGTCCGTGTCCGAGTCTGTGTCCGTGTCCGGAAGGTTGTCTGTAGCGTTTGTCCGTGTCCGTTTCCGTAAGCAGCATTAATTCATACTTCTACGGACACGCTATGGACAGTGCGTATGCGTATAAAATAACGCCTATAGATTCTGCAGCGTACCAAGCGTGTGAGAAAGCAACCTTCAAAAAATTAATAAAAACGTTCCAATCACACTAAAATGCAGCTACTGAGCTCGTATTACGAACAATTTAATAAACTTTTGCAACCCGCGGAGGAATTTTATGTGTACGCAAACACACGTGACTAATAAAGCTTTTATTTGATTGGCTGGTTGCTTACGGACACACGGACAAAAGTTGAACTGAATTTAACTTGTCTTCCGGACATCCGGACAGCCTTGATGGACACTCTCGGACAACTTGTTACAGACATCCGGACAAGTGTGAATTAAACTACTCTTACGGACACGGACTCGGACACAGACAGCCCTTACAACCGGGCTTTAGCGTCAGTTTGAAAGTTTTTTTGCCGTTTTTTGCGGCTGAACGGACATAGAGCTATATGTATGAATGAATCGATCCTTTAAACGGACTTTATACGTGGCACTAGTAGACCCGAATCTTAAAAAGTAATCTTACCTATCACATTATCTTTAGTCATTATTCGTGAATACGATATGCATAAAAACTTACACAGAATATCTTAGCATAATATTATTTGAGTCAATCATTTTTTACTATTTCTTTAATTTGTTTTTGATTTTTTTTGTCTTTTTTCTCCAGCTTCACAGTTCGCAAGAAGAGCTGGAGAGTTTGCGAGGGGAACGGGATCGCCAGGCGGCTGAGCTGAAACGACTGCACGCTCGCCTGGAGAATCTGGGATACGAGCCGAGCCCAGATCAGGCAGACCCCTCATATGCCCTGCTCTCGGCCCAGACGCACACTGTACGACTAAGACTTAGACTAAGACTAGTCTATGCTTGTGCACAGAGTATATATCGGTGGACTAGGGTAACACTGTAACTGTCAAACCATATTATATTATCTGACTAAAACTAAGACTAAGGGCCAATTCCTTTACCGGATTAAACAGACTGGACTTATTTTAGTCTAAGGTTTTGGAATGGCAAATCGGGTTAAACGGACTAAACGAGTTAAAATAAGTCAGCGGCTTAATTTTAGTCTGACCCCATTCCAAAACTACCACTGGACTAAACGGACTTAACATGCATGCTTAACATTAGCGTGCATAGTTAAGTCCGTTTAATCCGGAGGTTTTGGAATGGTATTTTTCAGCATAATTTTTGAACCGTTTTGTCTGATTATAATTAACCCTTTAATCCGGTAAAGGAATAGGCCATAAGACTAGTCTGTATATGCTTTTACACTGTATATAAGTAGCCTTCAGTAACAGTCAAATGACGCATCGGACTGGTATTTGGACTAAGACTAAGACTAGTCCTTATGCTGCCAATAGCTGAAAGCAGCTGAATAATTAATCCTAATCCAATTCATTAATAGTCCAATGCAGGAATCTTTTTTTTATTCAAGTCCTCTAAGGCTTAAAGACAAGTAATGGCAGTCCATTCAGCTTTATGAATGCTATACGGAACAAGCAGCAATCTTATGCAAAATTTTCTGCTGCCTTTATCACTTTCTCAAAGTTTATGCCTGTCGCCTTACAATTTTCATTGCTACGTCTACGTTTCTGTAATTAAGTTGCTGGGTGGCCAACCAAGAAGTTTAGTATGTCGTTTTAGCTGTTTTATTGTAGCAAAAAATGACAAGTTTTGTGAATGCGCAGCTCATAATGTCAAAATCTTAGTTTTTAAATTTTTAAGCTTCTGGACCTTTTCCGGCTCACCAGTTTTAAAATTTTCGGTGTTTTGAACTTTTGAGCTTCAATTTTAGTTTCGATGCCACTCTGGTTTGGTTTTTGAACGAAATATTAATATGCTAATGTGTCGTTTTTACGTTAAAATTTCATTTGCATAAAACACATTTGAAAAAAATTAAAAAGTCAGTCCCCCTCGAAATTGTTTCCTGGCTACGCCAGTGGCCGTATGTATATATATATATATATATAGCACATCAAACTTGACCACTAACATAACAAATTTTGACAACTACGCGGCTAGAATAACAAAAACAAATTTTGACAACTACGCGGCTAGAATAACAAAAGTTGGACTGCCCATTAATCAAAATGTCAAAACGCACGCAAAGTACGCTGCAAGAAGCAGCGTAAAGACCTGTAGGCATTGCGATGCCGACAGGAACACGTAGATTGTCACTGACTAGCCTGGCTATGTAGAGATTTCGTTCTGGTAACACACTCTGCGTAAATATCAGCCGATTTATTAGTCCAGCCACATTGTTGTCTGTTTCAGGTGGCTGTGCTCTCGTCCATTCCCCTGTTTTTCCTGCTGGTTGCCATAGTGATGGCCTGGCTTCCCATATTTTCCACAATCACCGCTACGAACGATCATCCCTAGAAGATTTCCATTCACTACTACTCTACTACTACTATTACTACAACTACTATGACATAGTTAGCTAGCCACTAGCTAGCCAATGCCCCATTCATTCATTTTTGTTCCTTCATCAGAGAGAGAGGTCTGCGGAGGTGCCGTGGGCGATTCTTTTTTGCAAGCTCGATGGGATTTGACTTGAATGTGATTAATTCCCGTAACTGGTTCTGTTTTGATGTGGTTTCGTGGAGTTTCGCAATTCGAAATAATTTTTCTAATTTTGGAGTTGAAAAATTTATTAAATTTCCGAAATTTTATATTGCATATGCTTTATTGATGTTTTTTTGTTTAGGAGAAAGTTTGTGTAAGTTATGAAAAAGTTTGAGTTTAATTTGGTTTTGCACAATTGAATAGTTATAACTTTTTCGGCGGCGTATAAAATTTCTAGTAGAATAACGATCGTGGTTTTTTGTCGAATTTTAAAATTGCTTAGTCCCCCTAGCTGAGCATTTTTAATTTTTTTGTGAAACTCCATTTGATATTCATTCATGTTATTTATTGCTATTTTTTGCGTTTGGTTGACACTTACGAGTTGGCGTGTTTTTTCCGTTTTCTTTCAGTTACTCAATTTTGTTTTTGTTCATTACTTTTTTTTCTTAGTTCTGTTTTTTAAGATCGACATGTCTTTAAAATGTACATGTAAAAAAACTGAAAAACACTTTGTATTTTTTGGAAACAGTGGTATGATATTATAACAGAACTCAAGGTCTTTTTTTCAAAGATTTTTAACTATCCCTTCTTTTGTGTGTTGGTTTCCTTAAGTTTATTTATATATGCATTTAAATTTATCAGTATATTCGTATGTATGTGTATTATATACTTTATAGCCTGTAAGTTTTGTACTAACTCTGTGTTTGTATATAATTGGAATTTTGTGCAAAGCTAACTGTATCTTTAGTAGGTCATTTTTCATACCTCGATTGTCGGTATTTTGTTTTTTCATTAGCAGTCAGTAAAGTCGAGAGTTTTTTGTTCCAAAAATTGGTATGAAAATAGTACTTCACAGATCTATAGTTGTATATTGCAGTTTAAAAAATTGAGTGCATTTTTTATTTTTTTGCTACCATTTTTCATTAGGGCTTGATTATTATTGTTTAGCGATACTATTCAGATTAGTCTGGCAATTTTTTAGCGAAATTCATTTTTTATGCAATTTGTTGGTACTAGTTGTTTCAAAAATTCTATGTGAAGCATTTTTTGTGAAACTTTTGAATATTTTAATGCAGCACTTTTTACTATTGTTTATTACCGCCATACACACACACCACGCACACAAAAAAACACACGCACACATACACATACTGTACAGTATTTTTGTATATACGTATTCGCCAATATGAATGTTATGTTCAGTAGGTTTTTCATTTTCATGAAAAGTGACATTTTCATTGTTTTTCAGTTGAATTTCTTCTGTAGCTTAATTTCCCCATTTGCTTGCGACTTGGGTAGTGTTGACGTTTTTTTATTCAAATTTCAGAGTCGCTGAAGTTTTTTTAGTTCTGGATTGCAGAAGTTTTTTAAGTCCACAACTACTTTGTGCTAAAACTACGGTGTATTCAATTTCCGAGGGCACTGGTAAAAAACTTTGCAAAAAAGTTTGACTTTTTTTCTTCAAGCTAAACTAAAATTTAAGTATAAATTCGTATTAATTCGATTTTTTTTTATGTCGTCATCATTTTTTGGAAAAAACTAGAAACGAGGGGAAATTTGTTTTGTTAAAAAAATGTCAACTCTTAAGCCAAGTCTTTTAATTTCTGCGTGCAGAAAGGGGGTCGGGAGGACTCCAGATTTTTAATCCTCCTTTGTCACGCATTTTTTCTTCACTATTTTCAGTCCGATTTTGGGTCGATTTATGCTTAAGTTGGGCATGAATGCTAAAGTTTCGAAAGAGAAAATTAATTATAAAAACAGTTATAACTTAAAGTAAAATCGAATTGAAAGATAAACGGACTAATTTCTATAAAAATATTTAAAATTTAGATTTTAAAAATATATGAACTGAAGCTGGAGTATATACAAACTTTGTTTTTTTTTTGTTTTTTTGTCCTACTTGAGATAAATCGACTTAATAATGTTTCAGCTTACATGATAAGGGATAACTGACTTACAGCCCTATTATTATATATTCATATTCAACGTCGATTCAACGGTGGACAGAAAACGTTGTAATATTGCAGCGTAGCTTGAAATTTTATCTGCGTCAGTGTGGAAGTTGAAAACAGTAAACCGGACTTGAACGCTTTTTTCCTGTAGTTTGTAAACTAAGACAAACGATCACAGATGAATTATTTTTGGGACTGTTTAGCATTTCTTAACATTTTTCGGGCGTCTCCAGCTTATGAATAGTTTAGATAACCCCTGTGGGTTTATGCTGACTACTTAAAAATGATTAAACATGAAATAACTTTTAGTCTTGACTCTTGAGGATAAGTAAAGTGCGACGGAAAAACAAGTAGTTTTGATCGTTCGTTTTAGTTTACAAAATAGATTTTAATTTATTGGTTGCTTTGCTTTAGTTTTTTTGTAATTTTTTTGACTATTCTGGCCTGATTTTACTTGTACAGATTAGCTTACTTTGTAATGCTTATCGAAATTCTTCTATATTCTTAGTTTGAAATGATCTGAATGGTTTTTTTTAGTATTTTTCAGATTTTTGTGGTTTTGACAAGTACCATGTAAAACTGAAACTTTAAATGATTCGTCGAAAAACTTGCGTATATTATCTTGATCAAACTAGTTTTGTCTGCACAAGACTGATAGTTCATACTTGTCCGTAAGCGTTAAGCGTTTCAGTTTGTCCGCAAGTACAAGGTTTTAAAGATTTTCTTTCTAAACTAAAGAAGTTTTTGTCTATACAGCCCCTGCCTTGAACTTCGGAGCCCGTAACATGTATATACATACACGTACACCAAGTGTAAGAGAAATTTGTAAAAAAATTCCAATCGTAAAGTTTTCTTTCAGTGGTGCAACTATTTTTTGTCAGATTTGTTGAATCGTTATTGCGAAGCAAAGTTTTGCAGTGCGAAGTGCCTGCACTCAGGGGTGGACGCGGGTCGTGGGTACCCGCGGGTTGGGTTGGGTTGGAAAATTTGAGCCGTGGGTCGACCCGCGGGTACCCACTTCAGGCTGCGCGGGTCGAAAAAAATTTTTCCGACCCACGTAAACTGGAACCTGAAGAAATTGTCGACAAGGGTAGGTACCCCCTTGGTTTTTATAGTCCTGCCAAAAAAGTTTCTGATACGTCTCCAATTGACAAAATTTGGCCTAAAAATTAATAAATTCTAAAAAAATTTTCCTGGGGGCTGCCGTCCCCAGAACCCTGCTGCAAACTTTATGGCTTATCATTCCTTGTTGTTAACTTTCATGAAAGCTTATATATGCTTGTGTAATATACTGTCTGAAATGAAATTCCCATCTTTTGTTTTTAATTTACCTGTCGGAAAAATTTTTCGATTACGTCTCCAGTTGACCAAATTTGTCCAAAAAAAATAGAAATAATTCCACTTTTTTCTGGGGCTGCCGCCCCTAGACCCCCACAATAGTTTTACTTTAAACGACCAAGTTTACATTTTGTCATGTAAGCCACTTCGCCAATAAGTGTAAAAATAATTGGATTCTGGGGGCTGAGCTCAAACCCCGCAATAGTGAGTTTAAATAAGTCAGCAAGGACAAGGGACGACCCCCCCCCCCTTTCAAAATCCTGGCTACACGCCCCTGTATAATGTACGTTATGGTTATAGAGTGGTGGGTCAAAGTGGGTCGCGGCCGCGGGTCGGGTTTTACGGCGAGTGTCGAGCCGTGGGTTGGGTTGGGTCGCGGGTCGAAAATTTCGACCCGCGTCCACCCCAGCCTGCACTACTGCAAAAAATTGCCTGCAGAAAATAATTGCACCTGCAAGCATTTTCTGCTCTGGCTTACGGACAAGCCACCCTTGCTCTTCCCATATTGCTGTTGTCTGTTGCTGTGATGTGGCTGACTCGTGTGTTGACTGGCGTTTACTGTACTGTATTCCCTGTATCCCATGATACAGTAAACTTGTAACAGCTATGGTCAGCTTGTGGCAACTATGATAGACAAGAGACAACCGTAAGTGATTCTCCCGTATGCGCATACCCACTTCAAACTTAGCTGTAATTTGGTTTAATGTCAAATTGCGCCTAGCCCAAAATGCATGAAATGGATGCGGGAACGAGTTATTTGGACCGTATCTTACCACTGTTTTGACTCTACCAAATGGTGACTGTCTCAAGCCGCTGAGGCTACCGCTATTGTTAGTTTTTAGTATTTTTGAACATCTACTTGGCTTGGTACAGAGTTTGCGCATACAGAAGAATCACCCAACTTTGTGTACACTTCACACCTTGAAGTTTTCAAGTCAGACCAGACAGCATTCGCTGTACCTGCTGCACACTGCTGGCGTCACAATCAAAAATCTTAATAGGGCCACAAAGAAAATGCTATTTGGAAAAAGCAAAATTTCGCTAGGCATTCTAGGCATAATTTGTGTGGCAGTAGGACTAAAATTGGGCCACTAAATGCAAAGATCTGCGATTCCTGAAAAAACACTAGTCTCAGTTTTATTTATTTTTATTGACTGTTATTGACAGAAACATAAACCATTTAGCAGAAAGTTTGACAAACGGTAAACCGTAGCAGACTGTGATGTGTCTCCACACAGAAGAGATAGCTAAAATCTTTTCCATGACCCCAAATTGCATAGTTCTTGTAAGAATTTGTACTTTACTGAACTGATTGTCATGTTTGTAAGTATACTTGAGCAACCTTCATTATGCAAATCGGTCTAGTAAAGCCGAATTCAAGGGTTCCAATATCGGAAAAGACATAGAAGCCCTTTAACAGTAATTGGTGATTTTAGGGCTAAGCCCCGAAAAAGATGCATAAGAGCTACTCATATATATAGTATCCCCAATAATTTTATTCAGAAAGTGCTATCTGCATAAATTTCACATCACATTATTCTAGCCACTATTGGTTGCATGAAATGGCAAAGCTATATATAGCTTGGAAAAAATATTTGAAAGAATATTCAATATTGGTAAGTTTTTAATTTTTGGAGTACCCGTGGTGACCGAAACCATGGTGTCCGTGACCGTGACCATAACCGTCATGACCGTGACCGTGATGGCCAAAACCGTGATGTCCATCATGACCAAAACCGTGTCCGTGACCATATCCGTGTCCGTCATGACCGTAAGCGTGATGTCCTCCGTGGCCGAAACCGTGATGACCGTGACCATAACCGTCATGTCCACCGTGTCCGTGACCATGCCCGTATCCGTGTCCGTGGTGACCTCCATGGCCATGGGAATGCCCGTGCCCGTGATGAACCCCATGAGCGTGTCCGTGACCCCCGTGATGTCCATGACCGTGTCCGTGTCCGTGTTCCCCCCCGTGCCCATATCCGTGTCCGTGAACTTCGTGATGACCATAGCTTTTGCCATATTCATGGTGGTAGGAGTCGCCGTCCTTGTGATGCTGACCCCCGTGAAAGTGACCCCCCTGGTGGTGATCCCCGTGGTACAGTTTCCCGTGACCCCCGTGGTGACCTCCGTGACCCCCGTGATGTCCGAAATCAAAATGACTTCGGCGCCGTCTCAGAAGCACAACTTCGGCGATGCCATTCTCTTCAGCGCCCTCATTCTCAGAGCTATCGGACTGGGAGCTTTCAGAAGCCCAGACGCCCAGAATTAAGCTCAGGCTGAGAATCAGAAAAATGGAAAACTGCATATTCCGTTTTGAAATTAGAACAGTTGGAGTCGAAACGAGCTTTGAGGTCGAATGAACGGTAAACTTGCAGGAGTGTTATATATTCCCTGTAGACGGGCTTTTGACTTGATCTTGGACAAGTTTTTGAGCAAAATTTGAGACTCTGATAGTTTTATTTTCTTAAAAAGATAAAAGATATGTGAAAATTGTAGCTTTTTATTGTGAAAGTAGACTCTTAATTGAGTTGAAGAATCAAATTATTGAAATATTTTGAGTGTAATTATCTTGTGACCCTGATTTTAACAACGAGCAAATGTTGTAGCGTTTGTTTATGAATCAAACAGCAATTCACAATAACAGCAATAGCGACTAAATTTACAGTAATTTATCGAACATCAAAACTCATTCCTCTTTTCAGAACTTTTATAGGTCCCTCAGCGTTCGAATCCAACAGAGATTCTTTCATATGTTCTGGGATTTCGTGTAAAGACGACGTTTTGCGAACATTTCCGGATCTAGTGGGTCCATTAGTGGAATTGAGATTCGTCGTACTCGTATTGGCTCTAAGTCGGCTGGGGCTGGAAGTTACTAGACCGCTGGAGCGTCCAATAGACGAAACTTGAATGATACTTCGACCGAAACTGGCATTAATGGCTCGTGCAAGCATAGTTTTCAGATAATGCCGAAAATTATGACCCACAATGCTGTACAAGAAGAAATTTGTGGCGAATCCCGTGACAAACCAGGAATTTACCGTCACCTGCAACAGTTCGATGATTTGAGATTGAGATTCTTGACGCTGATCAGGCACCGATAAATAGGCGTACATTCGAACCAAATGGTCGGGCAAATTCATCACCACAAATACTATCGATACTGCCAGAAGCATTTGGGTGATTTTCCGCTCTTTGGACTGCAAGCCTGAAATATGTGAAATCAAGAGTACATAATGGGAAGAGTATGACACTCTTCCCATTGGCCAGCTTGGCAGCGCGGTAGATGCGTTGCACAATAACGGCCAAAAAAGGACCCAAACGGGACCCGGTCCCTTATGGGTACCTGGTACCCAAACGGGCCCTGCAGGTACCCAAACGGGCCCTCCAGGAACCCAAATGGGACCTAGGTACCCAAACGGGACCCCAACGTATCTGATTGGGTGATTGGGGTACCCAAACGGGCCCTCCAGGTACCCAAACGGGACCCAGGTACCCAAACGGGACCCAGATATCCAAATGGGACCTCTTTTCAAATCTAACAACCAATCAGATTGCAGCAGCTTTTAGCTCCGCCTACAATCAAGCTACCGTATTCCCGCGTGCAGCTGCATATGTAATTGATATGTATGTAAGCCAATAATGCTGTTTTTATAATTTTTAGCATTTTGCTGCCTTAAAGACTTCTTTTAGGATCCAAATAACAAAGACGTAGCTGATTTGAGATATATATTTCTGAAAAATGGCATAAAAAAGGCAAAGAGTGAGCATTTTGACAGCGGTTATTTTTAAAAAATATACAATAGTTTTAAGTAAGTTCCATCAGTTTACAAAGACTTTGTTTATGTCCTTTAATAAGTCTTTGGGGCAGAAAAATACTAAAAAATTCTAGAAAGAGCATAATCAGCAACGTCGCATATGCTGCTGCACGCGGGATTACGGTAGCTTGATTGTAGGCGGAGCTAAAAGCTGCTGCAATCTGATTGGCTGTTAGATTGGAAAAGAGGTCCTATTTGGGTACCTGGGTCCCGTTTGGGTACCTGGGTCCCGTTTGGGTATCTGGAGGGCCCGTTTGGGACCCCCCCACCCCCCCCCCCCCCCCCCCCCCCCCCCCCCGTACTCTTGGTGAAATGAATAATGAAGTTCCTTAATGTAAATTACAACAAAGACATAGGAAGTTCCATATTATCTTTTGACTAGTATTTACTTTCAAAAAACCTGATGATCAACCCTATCCTTCACGAATTTTTCAAAATTGCACAAAGTCAAAGCTCTGGGCGCGTTTTGATCCGCCGCCAGAGACTGAGCCTGCTTCCCACTGACAACTTTCTGGCAAAACTGTCACGCCAGACCACTCGGCCACACCCACAGGCTCGCTTCACTCGGATATCTAAGGCATCCTCGTGAAGTACATAACTGATTCTGTGAAACATTAACCCGACAGGTTTCAGTAGTATGAGATATGTAGTGCCAATTGTTGCTCTGAGGCAACATTCTGAATGAAAGGGTTAGGTAACCTTTTCCCGCATATCTGCTGTTACATCCTGAACGACATTGTTTCAGAATGACACTATCTCACACTAGTGAAACCTGTCGTCGTCATGTTTCACAGAATCAGTTACTTGACGAGGATAACTTATTTATCCGAGTGAAGCTATCGTTCACTTCTCGTTACATGTTCTTACTTCTTAGTGTGAAAATTTATCTACGGCTTTATGTTAGGCTTTTATTGTTATGTGGTTAAGACAATTTATGACATGGTATGGTAAACGGTACAATTATAGGTATATATCTGCCAGCATAAAATCCAATAAATGGACATTCTATGCTATTATTACAGCACTGAACATTTACAGTAGGTATAAAATTACTGTTTTTAAAAAGACGAGCTTTTTTATTATAAATTCAAATACGCTTCTGATCTTTTATCGAAAGCATGGTAAAGAAATATGGTTTGACACTTTCTTATCAAAACTAAACTTAACCTGACCTTTTAATACAGTAATATGCCCAAAACTTACTGCCAGAACTTTTGTAGTGCACGGAACTATTGGAAGGGGTCCCCTGCAGGCTTTTGAACTGTTCACGAGGGCTGTTCACAATAAGCTTATATGCGATGCTAATATTGAACAGTATTATGGTCAGCATTGGTAAAGCCATGGTCAAAAATGTGTCCGCACCATTCAGAATGCTGGCCACTTTGCGGAACTTCGGGCTCACGCTACACGATTTACCACGGCTGTCAGTTGTCACTATCACCTGCAACAGTGCGCTTAACAAAGAGCACATAATAGGGAAGTCGAAAAGTATGACACTCTTTCCTAGGGTAAACTCGGGTAATTACGACACTTTGAATAATAATTTTGAGTTTTTGCTGTTTTTTCGCATTAGTTTTTGGCCTATTCAATGAACGGTCCAGGTCCAGATCGAAGCAAAATGTTCGTCATCAGAAATGTTCGTCATCGAAAATGTTCGTCATCAAAAATTTTGGATTGATCGAAACATTTTTGATGACGAACATTTGTTTTTTCGATGACGAACATTTTTGATGACGAACATTTTCGATGACCAACATTTTCGATGACGAACTTTTGATGACGAACATTTTCGATGACGAACATTTTGTTTTGATAAATCGGGCCCTGAAACTTTGAAAATAAGGTGTTGAACATATTTTTTTCAATAAAGTAAAAAGACTGAACTATGAATCGAATGCTAAATACATTTCCAAGGTCAGTGAAAAAAGCTCCTTTAATTGGAGTATTAATGACACTCGGCTCGGGCAACTCCGACACCACCCGTCTAATGCCGACACTTATCAGGCTAATGCCGCAACAATGCTCCGGCTGAAATAGCCCGTTTACACATTGATTTCAGGGGGGGACCCCACTCCTCAAATCAGGGAAGTGTCTTGATTTCAGGGGGGACCCCACCCCTCAAAACAGGGAAGTGTCTTGATTTCAGGGGGGACCCCACCCCTCAAATCAGGGAAGTGTCTTGATTTCAGGGTGGGTACCACCCCCCAAAAATCAAGACACTTCTCTAATGTGAGGGGGTACCCCCTGGAATCAAGGCATGTCTTGATTCGAAGCGGGTGCCCCCCCCCCTGAAGTCAAGCGTAAAACGGCTATTTCGGCCGGAGCATCGTTCCGGCCGATTAGCTAGCATAGGGAAGAGTGTCATACTCTTCCCTATTATGTACCTACCTATGTACCTAGTACCTACCCTTGGTTTAACTCGCATAAAACGATGAGTTACAGTTACACGAATATAGTTACACGCGGATAATTATTAGTACAGTAGCAAGAGTACATAAAAGGATGTTATAATTATCCTATTATGTGCTCTTGATAGTATGTGTATGTAGCAATGTAACTTTGATTGCATAGCTATGCAAACGAGGTTTCACCGTATGTAGCCTACTTATGTTACCTAAATTACTAAAGTGTTGGGTAAAAATTTATTTACATATAAATTCACTTTCAACAGTTCTAATTTAGGTTAAGACTAAGTTGTGATTAACATTAACCCTAAAAATCGCATTAGGGTTGATTCATACTTATGTAATGTCGTATGTTATGTCTATTATGGCAAAGTTAAGTATGTGAGTAAGTAAGTAAGTAACTATGGAAGTAAGCACGCCACAAGATGATTTTATATACTCTTAGCGGCGTGACTATTTCGTAATTTTGCTGGCTGAACCACCACCACCACCTGAAAACAGGAGCAGCAAGAGTACATAATAGCGTCTCACTCTGTATAGCAGCAGAGTCTCACTCTATATAGCAGCAGAGTGAGACACTCTCCAACCTGCATGTGTTTTAGCACAGGCAGATGCGCTGGTCGTTTTCAGGCGACATGTTGACATTCTGTGCAACATGTGGCTGGCCAATCAGCGCGTAGATTCTCTGCGTAACACACTTTAGTATATAATCGCTGATGCGTTGATAAGCATTAAGACAGGGATAAAAGGTTAATAACTCATAATTCATAAACATTTAAGGAATTCAGAAAAGCTTATATCTCAAAAGTTTCTCAATCAATTTCGCTGAAAGTTTGCAAAAATATCCCCAAAGGTATTTGCAAACCTTTTTTAATGTTTTTGCAAGCAGACTTTGAATAAAAAATGAGTTACTAACCTTTTATCCCTATCTTAATGCTTATCAACGCATCAGCGATTATATACTGAAGTGTGTTACGCAAAGAATCTACGCGCTGATTGGCCAGCCACATGTTGCACACAATGTCAACATGTAGCCTGAAAACGACAACCGCGTCTGCCCGTGCTAGAACACAGGCAGGCTGCAGAGTGTCTCACTCTTCTTCTATATAGAGTGAGACGCTATGATGTACTCTTGACAGAAGTAAGTATATAGATACAGGCCTTTATACAGACGCTGTATACCGTATTGCCTCAAATAATGCCTTGGGGGCCTCATTCTTTTGTCAAGGTCTAAACGGGGGCTTTATTCAAGGCGGGGGCTTATTCAAAGTAATGCGGTACCTATTGTAGCAGTTGACCCACGCTGTGAATATAACAATTTTCAGCAACAACGCTAACTAACCCAGAAATAGGCATTTATAATCATGGCAGTCAAGCCCAGACCTAAAACCACGACTCTAGCTCGTCGAATGGTACACATTTCGAACCGTTTCAGAGGGAAATACACCACAATGAATCTTTCCACCGTAAAGGCCACAACGTACCTGAAACATTAGTACAACAGAGTTTGTTATTGAATTTAGGAATCAGACAAACGTATATATTGCTACTGCAGATTTTTTACTCCCGTTTCTGATTAGGCAGAAAAAATAACACATTGTGCTGAAATAAGCAATACTTCACAAGAACTAAAAGGTTATATCAGAATTATGTCTTAAAAAAGGAATCAAGTCAAAATATTAATTTCTCTCTAAAGCCCTGTTCATAGTCGTCCTTAAGGACTGTCCCTGTCCTTAAGGTTTGTCCCTGTCCTTATAGAAGATTGATTCATACTTCCGAAGTGTCCTTTTCCCTTTTCCCTGTCCCTAAGCTGCGATGATTCATATATATACTTGCCCCTAAGCTGCTTACGGAATGTCCTTAAGCAGCCATAAGGACTGTCCCTGTGTCCCTAAGCAATGTTGAACAATGATCTACCTACTTTTTCCTTGTCCCTACGGACACCGGCCAATCAAAAATGAGCAGCCTGTGCACGTGACTCCAAGAATAGCCAATCCCACGCTTGTAGGCTTCCTACAGAAAAAATGGTGCGAGTTTATGTCTTGTTATTAATTCTATCGTACATACTTTTTGTGAGTTTCAGAAATTTTTTTGCATAAAAACAATTTCGTTTCCAACATTTGTAACACTCTTAAAATTATAAATAATTTATAAAACTCCTTTAGTTAGAAATTTTCAAGTCCTGCTAGTCGAGTGGTATGATTTTTGCTTCTCAGGCGGCCAACCACAGATTGAATCCCGTATTTTGAAACGGTTGAAATTTTTTTCAATTAGCGATTTGTTAGAAAAACATTTTGAGGCCCTTTTAACGAAATGCAAATGAGCCAATAAAGTTTGAGCTTTAGTTCATGTGAATAGGACTGTTTCCTTGTCCTCAAGGAGTATGAATCAATCACCCCTAAGGACAGGGACAAAGACATTCCCTATGGACCTTAGGGACACCTTAGGGACAATGCATAAGGACACAGTGACAAGGACACCTAGTGACAGGGACAAGGACAAAACTTAGGGACAGGGACAACGCTTAGGGACGAGTATGAACCAGGCTTAACTGATTGATAAATTGAGCTTATCTCTTATGAATTTTATTTCCAGTTCTTGTTTCCCATTTTGCTTTCTTAGGTACATATTTCTAGTAGGAACTGCGCCTTAGAAACAAATTCGAAAACTAAAAAAACCGAACTTTCAAAACTTCAACCTACCAAACTGAAAGGAAGCTGGTCGTATAAGTGATATAATGCAGCAGTTTGCAGAGAAATGGATTCGGGATTTGATACCCCAATCTGAATCGATTTGACAACTGACAAAACAACACCCCCAGATCCGCAACCGCCAGAGCGGTCAAATAGTGACTCGATGGGATGTGCCGAAGCTTGGTTGTCAAAAAAACGCACATGGACAATAGGTTGCCCAAAATTCCAACGACCGCCACAAAAGGCATATAATAATTATTGAACGTTCGCACAATCTCAATAGCTAGATCTAATTGATCTTTGGTGTGGTTGTCCATAATCAATTTTCGGAATAAAGCGCGACGAAAACTGATTTCACATCGAGAAATGTTGACCAGATTTTACAATAGGCAAAATCTGAAAGCAAATAGTTTGAAAAAATTTAATAAACGAAAGTTAAAGCTTGCTTTTTTCAAATGAGAGCCAACTTGGGAATCGAATACAAAGCAAACAATAAATTTAATGGTATAATAATCGTTTATATTTCATCAGTCAAAAACTTTCTGAAAAACTTGAATTTTGCGTAATCTAATCTCAGAGTTCCAGACATACAGCTCTAGGTACTAACATTCAAGTTGGAGTTATAAAATGTTTGGTTCTGGCAAATGGTAATGGAGTTTACATTTACAAGGGAGTATCACTTTACAATAAAACATTAGACGACACAAGATAAGGCTACTGCGTAAAATCAAAACAGATTCACTAATTGTTTTGGCCCAATCACAATGCCACACTAAAAATTATCTTCGTTTGTATTGGTTTTTTTCATTATTATTTTTTTTATTTAGTATAACTATATTATATTGTACTTATTTAGCAGTAAGTGAGCAGTGTCTAAATTTGGTTACACTTTAGCTACGCTGTAGCTTTCTTGTCAAAATATGTGAACTTAAATAACAGCCCTAAACCAAAACTAAGAAAGGAGTGACAGTAAAAACAGTGATCCCTAATTATGAGCTGTCATAAATCAATCAGAAGAAGACTTTTGTTTGTTCTGTTAAGCAGGGGTGGACGCGGGTCGTGGGTGTACCCGCGGGTTAGGTTGGGTCGGAAAATTTGAGCCGTGGGTCAACCGAGGGTTGCCACTTCAGGCTGAGTGGGTCGCAAACTTTTTCCAGATCAGCGATACCTGAAAAAATTTTTTGTTCCTTCTAGAGAAGGAACTATTGTTTTGAAACCAACTCTGCGCAGTGCAAAAGTAGCCGCTACATGCTGTTATGCGCATATGATTAACACGTAAAGTCAGTATGGGAGCTGACTGTTCTTTTTTTTTTGAAAACGGCGCTGTTCCCAATTTTAACCGAACAAATTGTAAAGAACACTTTTTCAGAGATCTCAAATTGTGATTTAGATTGATTTTTGTTCATTTAAATTTTTTTGGCCAATGTACAAAACACATATGCAATTCACGTGACTGTCTGGACTATTATTTGTTTTCCAGTTTCAAACTTCAAATTGTGGCATAACCTCTAGTTCTTCTGTTAGCTAAAGCAAAGTTAACGTTGGTTTATTATTATTAAAAAGTAAGTATATATAAATTTGAATACTTATTGAGCGCATATTAGTCATGTCATTTTTCTTTTCGGAAGTAGTGACAATTAAACATCATTGCAATGAAAGCAGCGTGGCCGAGCGGTCGAAGGCGCTAGGATAGTTCAGGAGGATTGTCTTACTGCCTGGGTTCGAACCCCACAGTTGTATTTTTTTCAAAAAAGTAATAATGTCTGCAAAATCTATTTCTGTCAATAAAGTGAACTTAGGTTCTGAAATCAAAAGTGGTTTCGGCAACTAAATACATAGACCATGTTTCTGGCCAAATTTTTTTTAAATTTTTACAGCTCAGTAACTCAGTATGTCTTTTATGTAAGCGCTGATACCAGCACTGCACACTGAAGTGCGAAGCTAAATTTCGTAAATTGTTAAGGGTGTCAAATATGGATTTTGCACTCAACAAAGGAACCTTGCCCCTTTTGGGGCCTGCTTGTTTATTTGAATTTTATAGAAAATAGTTTCAATTCTGTCTTGCGTATTTAGTGCCATTCGATTAAAGTAGCAACGTGAACAATGTAGAGAGGTACATGTGTGGGGAAATCGGACTTGGGAATCAGCTATAAATAATCAATCAATCGTGGGTTACCCATGACTGTCAAGCCTTGGGTTGGGTTGAGTCGCTGGTCTGACCCCCGTCTACCGCTGGTTGTAACTAAACACAACATTTAGCCCAGCTTCTTATTCATTCTTGTTTACACTTAAAACACAAGAAAAGATACGTCAACTTCTGGAAAAATTAGCGAAATCATTTGACTGAATTTTTGCCAACAATACCCCAACTTGGTCCATACATACAAGAATTGACCACAATTTTGTCTGGGTTTTTTGGACAAGCTAGGACTCAAAAAAAGAAAATGGACAAGAATGAGTATAACTGGGGTTTTCCCTACCTACTGTATTAAAAATAAGGCAGATTGGTAAGATGGTCTAACTTCTTTAAAAAGCAGCTGAAGGTATAACAAAATTTCTGAACTTTAAGGGTGGATTTCACAAAGGTGGTTTTACTAAACCATTGGTTTTACGTAGGTACGTTTTGCATGATTTGCACGTAATTTCATCACGAAATATTGCCTGATTCGTTACGAATTTCGTAGATTTTCTAAAACCATGGTTTTTGCTCAGTTGAAATTTCAGCAAAATAAAAACCTGCTATGCTGCAGGTTTGAAATTTCAACTGAGCAAAAGCATGGTTTTATGCAGAAAATCTACGAAATTCGTAACGAATCATGCGATATTTCGTAATGAAATTATGTGCAAATCATATGCACACGTACGTAAAACCATGGTTTTTAAAAACCACCGTGGTGAAATCCACCCCATAGGTTTAGCTCAGTTGAAATTTCAGCAAAACAGAGACCTGCTGCGCAGCAGGTTTGAAATTTCAACTTAACTAAACCTATGGTTTAAGAAAATTACGAAATTCGTAACGAATCATTCGATATTTCGTAATGAAATTATGTGCTAATCATGCAAAACGTACGTAAAACCTTGGTAAAACCAATGGTTTACTAAAACCACCTTTGTGAAATACACCCTAAGAGTTTCTTTAAGAGTCAAGTCATTTTGTTACTACAGCCGTTCTTTCAGTCAAAATAACGACACAAGTTCATTCTTAAGATTTCTGTATATGCTTATTGAGTTTAAGAGTTTTATTCGAGTTCAGTCAAAAGACACAAAACCCCTCTGTTCAGTGAAAATATAGTATTCACAGTTCATGTAAAATACATACATATTTCTCGCACCTTAATAATTATTTTCAAGATTTAATTTCTTTGTCTGCTATGCCGTTGGTATACGGTGTATGGGTAACATTAATATAAACCATAAACATCACATAAAATATTTCCAACCTACATAATATATATATATATATATATATATATATATAAATATATATATAAATATATATATATATATATATATATATATATATATATATATATATATATATATATATATATATATATATATATATATATGCAGAAAACGTTCCAAACAAGCCCTTTACAAGTTTTCCAGTTTTTTGGAGTTCATTGAAACTTCAAGTACCAAAACTTTTAATATGCCACATGTTTAGGTGTGGCCATAATGTAAATGTAAAAGTAGTCAGCATTGATGCTCAGAATGTGCTAAAACGGCGATTTGCGCAAAAAATGAATTTGAACTATTTGGCGTTGTTCTACAGACACACAGACTTGATAAATATTTAAAAATTATCTAGCTATTGTCATAAATCCCCAGCCACAAAAAACGCCTGACGTAATGGATAGCCAATAGCCTTTAAACTATTTTTCGAGACACTTTTGGGACTACTTTTCTTCATTCGGAAAATAAATGGTGTCTAAAGGTCACGCCATCCAATTTTTTACTCATTATCTGATTAGACTCAAAATTACGCCTCAGCAGTCTAAAATGATGCTCAAATAGAGGTCAGTTAAAAATTTCAAGACTGACTTTGGAAAACTTGGAAGCTTTCGAAAAAAGTTAGGTTTGCAAAAATACCCCATATTACCTTAAAAGTTTCAGCGGTTAGGTAAAATTGCGTAAAGGTCTAGCTGGGGCTTTATTCAAGGCAGGGACTTTATTCGAGGTAGTAGGGTTAAAAAAATTTGTTTGTTTGAAAAAATAAAAAAAGCCATTTGTTCAGACTGACAGCCACAGACTGACAAAAAATTGCTGAACCATGACACAAAACACGTGGCGTGATTTTTTTGACTACTCGCTGTACTTTTGATGCTTACAATTTGCTCTTTTCGTAATGAAATCGCGTGTTTCTTTCTGTCTCAGGGTCCAGCATTTTTTTGTCAGACTTTAGTTGCCTACATTTCTAAAAACTGTGCTATGTCGGTTATTAGATTATGTTCAGTTGCATCCGCTATGCTTATGCAAAAGGTGGATAATATGTATGAAGCCAGTAGCAACTTTAAGTTAAAAAATTAAACTTTTAAAACATTAACAGCAAAGTATCAAACAAAAAGTGCCAAAATGATACATATCATAATAAGTAAAACTTGACAATTTTGTCTTATTCATTTAGTTGACATAACTTGTCGATAAGGAACATTTTAACCCAGCTGACTTTGCACGTTAATCATATAAGTTGGTCTACGTTCTGCTTGCTGTTAGATTCCAAGAGTATGACACTCTTTCCATTGTCCAGCTTGACCGCGCTGCAGATGCGTTGCACAATAGCGGCCAAAAACTGACCCACATGTAAACGTTCAAATGGCAAATACAAACGGATCCGGCAACTTACCCAAATGGGTAAATGTTGCAAAGCCATCAACTAATCAGATTAGAGCAGCCGTCTAGTCTTAAGAATCGGTAGCTTACTTGTAGGCGGAGCCAAAACTGATTGGCTGACGGCTTGTTAGACGGTTCCGTTTTGGAAAGTTCGGATTTATAAGGTGCCCATTGGTGTACGTTGCAGGACGCGTTTGGGCCATAGTGACCATTTGGGTTCTTTTCAGACCGCTTATGTGCAAGGATCTACCGCGCTGCCAAGCTGGCCAATGAGAGCAGTGTCATACTCTTCCCATTATGTACTCTTGCTATTAGCAAAGTCACAGCCCACATAGTTTTGTTTCTAAATGGCATAAAAAACTAAGGTATAGCTACATAGTCCATATATGTAGGTGCAAAACTTTATGAAACCAGCAATAAAAAATCTTTCGACAGAATTTTCCGTCTCCAGCGAAACAAATTTAGCAGCTTAAAAACAGGCCCGTTAAAGTAGTCTTGAAAATGAAGCGAAAATTGGTTTTGGGCTTTTCAAAGCCAATCGCCTAAGGCTGCTATCTTAATAGCTAATTTTCAAAAGAGAAACAGCTTAATTCGATTCAAAAAAGAGTCCAAATAAATTCCTAATTTGACACTTGAGTGACTGATTTGATTTTGAGTACCCGTTAGTGTCAATCTGAAATTTATTCATGGATAACCAAAACAGTGAATACTTGATGCACAGTACTACCGACCAAAATTACTTGCTACAGACTGCGGAGTCAAAGCGGAGTCGGGTCACTTGATTCTGGAATTAAAGTATATATATAGTTAGGTATCTGTTAAGCCCGGTTCAGACGTAAAGACATAAAAATAGAGAGAAAGATAAAGTCAGAAAGTTAAGACATAAAGATCAGAACAAAAAGACTGTCTTTAAGGCCAAAAGGACAGTTTCAAAGGAACAATCAAAAGTGTGCAAAATTACTACATAAGGACAAAAGACAAAAGGACACTTTTCATAAAGACGAGCGTGAACCGGGCTTTACTTTGACGCCGGGGTCTGTAGCAAGTAATTTTGGAGTAAAAGGCCGCCGCGTAAAAACTCAGTCTGAATAAATCATATTTGGCTTTGGGTGCAGCAAATTTGGCTACTTTGGGCTATTATTTTTGTAAAAAAAGGTTGAAGGCACTTCTGTAAGGCATTTTCCGAAAGTAGTTCGACTTTTGAATCTTAAAACGGCAAGTAAATTGGCAGTTTCAAAAATAATAAAAATTATGGATGCCTGAATTATGAAGCTTTCACCTGCGGAAAAGCATAACACCAAGCTAGTGCAAAAAACGTCTTTATTATTCAGCCGCTATGTTAACTGTTTTGTTTTATATCTTTTGCTCAACAATAAATTCAGCTGATTATTTTTAACTTCATGGCCTTAAAACGCATTAAAAAGATCTATGCGAAATAGTTAAAGCAATTAACAAAGTTGAATTCTAATTTTTTAAAAAAATAGCTGATATGAAAACGCGATCGTTCCAGTGAGGTTGTGCTAGACAGAGTGGGTTTTTTAACATCTCCTACAATAAGGCAGAAGTGGAGGTCTAAATTTTGGTAGAATTTTTTTGGGGGGGAGGGTCTTTTCAAAGTTTGAAGACCTTCCTTCCTAATCAATAGGCAATATTTTCGGAAAAATATATACAGTTTTTATCTTTGATCGCTCAAATTTTTTGGGCCCGTCGCCCCTCACCCACGGTTTTAGAAAACATTTTCCCCCAAAATTTTTAGAAGGACTTTCCCCCAACTCACCACATATGTATTGTAATTGAGTAGTGGGGCCTACGAGACTTGGGGGCTGTGGTGTGATGGGTGGCGGCAGGCACTCTTGTCGCCGCGCAATCGCAAGGGTTCAATTCCCGGCGCCTCAATTTCTTTCTTTTAAAATTGGGACATATTCTGGCTTTCAACATAAAATAAGAAGCGTCGAATCGCACGCTTTCAATCTGAAGTAAATCTTTCAACTGAATCTTTCAAGTTTCTTCTGAAGTAGTTCTTTCAACTGAACAGTTGTGCCAGCAGAAGTTGCATTGAATCTCAAATAAGTTTCAAGTTGCCATATACTCAATAGAATCGACCAAAATGAATGAGTCTGAATGAATAGAATGAATAGAATAAATATTTAACAAGTCGAAACCTTAACTACATATAAAGTGGAAATATGTACCTGCCGGGAATGTTAGTTTAGTAATTTTATATTATTATATATTTTAAGGTAAAGTTTGGGACCATAATTAATACCGATGCACAATCGGGGTACAGTCGTAAATGGCTCATGTATGCTCATTTAGCAAATCATAAAACTCCATGATGAAACTTAACGAACTACATAGTACATATGGTCTGAATTTTTTTTATTAATTAACTTCAGAAACTGTTTGTTGGTGGCATTTTTCGGCAATTACCTTTGATGACAAGAAATCCTATTAAAAGTGAAGAGAGTGTCGACACACGTTTTACATTTACAAAACCAGTTTTCAATTAAGTTTATAAAAATTATTGCGGATCATAATAATTATGACAGAAAATTGGTCATAAATTTAACAAGTTGTCTAAAAAATCAACTTTAACTTCATAGTCAAATAAACAAAAACCAGTTTAGAAAATTTCACATCATGCAGTGAATTATAGCACGAATTTGCTGTTAAAAACCCGAGCCGACTGCTTGAAAACGGCTCGACAGTAACTTTCAATTTTTCCAAAAAAGTCCAGAAAAATCTCATAAACTGAGCAAAGTTGATAATACTTCAAAGGAAAAACATCCACTTTTATATAATTTTGCGCAGACAGCTAACTTGGGAACTTTTCAAGTGGAAAGTTTTTCTTTGCAGTATCCTCAACTTTTCAATTAAGCTCTGCCAGAGATAATTTGCTGTCTTAGGGTCTCAGAAGATCACACGTTTCACAACAAGTGAGGTTACACATGGAAATGGCAACTGACTACTTTATTTGTGACTAAGATAAGCTGAAATGCATTTGCGGACCTTCTATAAGTCTGGGAATTATTTTTCTTGAGCACGTGATTGCAGCAAGCTCAGACAAACAAAAAATAAAAAGTAAAAAATAATAAGAAAACAAAAATGTAAAAGATGAAAATAATCAAAACATGCATGAAAAAATGGCAAATTTCAGTTTACAAAAAGCACAAAAACGCTTTATGAGTTATGAGTGGCATAACTTCCTTATAAATTTCTTGACTGGGCGAACACGTGACTATGAGTTTGAATGGGCCTTGGACATTGTAGCAGTTTTAGCTTCGGTTCCTGTCTCATTCAAATTTAAATCATCTGAAAAGACAAAATACTCTGCCGAATCCAGAATTTGTGAATTTGCTCAAAGCCTGTCCCAAAAATAAAACGCCATTTCGTTGACAAAATTAAATGTCATAAAATTGACTTAACGAACGTCATAAAATGTCAAAACCGCTACAAATTTATGCAAAGTTTTTGATGACAGTGTCAAAACCAAGAAGTCCTTATATGGCCTTATATGAGCGTTTATATGAGCCGGCTGTCCTAAGAGGATAGGCGTAAAAATTATATTAATTTGAAGATGACAAGTCGACCGCGAAAATAACCTCGACAAAGTTCACTCTAGACATAAAACGAGGATATCACTTAAGATGGTAATTGCGTTTTTAGGTGTTTTTCTGGAAAGCCACAGCTCAGCGTTTATAAATTCAAATCACAAGAAGACTTTTGGGTTAAGTAGAACTATATCTTACCCAAAACTATGCCATGCATTGAAGCATAACCTATGATTTTGTTTCCAGTACAAGCGGCTAAAGAAAGGTCCATTCCAAAATATTAGGTATTTTTACAAAAAGTTTGCGTCACATCTCTGAATCATGAGATTACCTGTTGAAGCAAGCTAAAAGTTGGTAAGGTTTTTTACATGTCTAAAAAACCGAGGCATCTCCTTCACTTTTTTAAAATTCCTAATATCTGTCGACCTTAACTTGAGATTTGAAGTAAGTTTAGCTCTCCCTAAAGAGAGACTTTATATCATGTTTGGTAGGCGGAGCTAAGCAACGATACTTTGCGAACTGTGAACTGAAACAATCAATCCAAATCTTTTGCCGCTTTGAAAATAATAACCATCATAAAACTAGATTCCAAACTAAAGGACAAATAATAAAATACATAGGTAGGACCGATCAGATTAAAATTTGCCCTAAAGCCCGGTTCATACTTGTTCTTGAGGACATAGGGACAGGGACAAGGACAAATTTCGGTCAGCTGCTGTGAAAAATTGACAAATGCATTTGAGCTAATTATTTGTATACGATATATGTAGATGTACGATGTAGAAGTATCTCAATTATCGTCATACATTATGGCATATTTAGCTACACAGTTGTTTTTAAATCGGTTAGACACAAAACGATGGGGATAAGGACAAGGACGAGTATGAAGCGGGCTTAATAAATCATTTCGATATTGAGTTTTATTTAAAAGCCTGTGGCTAAGCCGTGTCTACGTTTTACCAATAGTACATAAACGTGAAGTGTATAACAAAAAATGATACTCTATGCAAGCTTGAATGTCGGAACGATGCTTCAGCCAAAATAGCGCTTTAACGTCTTGATTTTGAGAAATGTGTATGTGTGGTTTCTTGAATCGACGGGTAAAGTGTTCACACATTGATCTTTTGACCGTAATTTATGCCAAAAAAGTTCAGACATCTGAATCAGTCGTATAAAGTCTGAAATTACCCTTGAAAAACTAAAAAATGTAGTACCAACTGAACAGAATAGGAACAGCCAAAAAAAACTGTTACTATTACACTAACAAAAGTTGAATTGGCAGCGGAGCGTAAAACCAGATAGACATGTTTGGCATTTAGAACGGCTTAGTCAAGTACCTACTATGCTAACTTTTTTAGGCAAAAAACACTAATTCAAGACAATTTTTCACGGGCTTAGGCTTAGGCTCTCAAGTAGTTGTCATTTGTGAATAAGCGTTGGATGCTGTAAAATATTTGCTGGATAACTTTTCAAACAGTTGAAATGCGCGTTTAACGGCCGTTTGCACCAACCTTATTCTCGAGCTATTCCTATTCTTTAGCTTTTCTCGAGTGTTGTTCACCATCTTGCAATATTTAAGAATTATATTCAATGTATGGTAATTAGTTAAAAGGCACCCATTGTCGAAGAAACAGTGAAAACAAGTCTAATGCATAAGTCTTTATGGTTAAATGACATTAGGTATTCTTGAATTATTCTATTCTCGAGCTATTCTGTATTGGTGCAAGCCAGTTCTAGTGTTACTGTGAAAAACTGTATTAAAAGTTAGTCAGTTACTGTAAGGTGTAAACCTATATATTAAGACAAGTTTATTGAATAAAAACGTTGTTTTTTTTAAGAGCTTTTCTATAAATTAACTGGATTAGATTAACTAGACAACTTTTATAAACTTTCGTCCATTATAATGTCTGGTTACTGACGTAATAATCTAGTTAATCTAATTCAGTAGTCAAATATAGAAGGCCCATCGGGTAATTATAGGTGCTAGCTGCGGATTTTAATTATCTAGATTTTGTATTTTGTAACTCTAGATGTAGCAAATCAAGTTTGGTTCCCATAATCACATTATTGAGGCAGACTAAATCTAGTTTATAGTTGTTTGCGCTCTTACTTGGATTAGTCTTAATTTATACAAACTTCAGTGGATATAATTGTCAATCTAGTATATACCAATGAATTTACTAATTTATCAGGTATATTTATTTAAATAATTAATTTTAGTTTTCAGTTTTCGGCAGAATCGTGTGAATGGTAGCGAAACAGAAGCTAGAGTTATAGCTACGATCAGGCGGTTTTAATAAAATAATATCGTAGGCCCAAAGTCCACAACACCGACACACAAAGACTGACTACAAAGGCAAATGTTGCAAGGGCAACCTAATGTGCATATTTTAGGTTTTCACTAAATACGTGTACACACAATACAGTCAGTCACACAGTACGTATATAGGCGCTGCCAGGACCAGTGGCAGACTTGAACAAGTTAATTAAAACGTGACAAAATTTAAATTCGATGCATTTTGGGCTAGGTGCAATATGACAGTGAACTAAAATTACAGGTGGGTTTACACTGGGTGTGCGCATACGGAATTTGATACTCACTCATGATCACTCAGTGCAGAGTGTGCGCGTACGGAAGAATTACCAAACCACTCTGAAGGGGTTACAAAATAAACATTGACTACCTATTTCTGAAGACTGAATTAAACCCCCTGGGCACCATATTAACCAGAACATTACACCAAATAAACCCATAAAAACATAAAGAATATATTACAGGAAAACTGGTAAATCCAAACCGCCTGAGACACGCAAAAGAATAGTCTAGCTAATTAGAGACGGATCTGGGGTTGGTCGTGGGAGTTGGGAGTGTCAAAAAAAAATACAACTTAATTATAGTCCGCGAAATAAGACAGATGCCAATTGTCTGCTTCTCATACGCGGAGTTCGTCAGAAAAAGATACCGTCTGTATGTATATTATGTATGTCATTTTTGTTTAGACTCGGTTTGTGCTCGGTTATGGAGAAAGAGAAGAAGAAAAACGACGGTGACAACATCGCTAATCGCTATGTCTATTTCTTAAGGCCTGTTCAAACGAGGGAGCATGAGCGGGCGCACACGCACACTTGCATACTGCATTGTGTGAAATAATGCAGCAAGCAGCGTGAAAGTAAAATGCGCCCGCTCATGCGCCCGCTCATGCTCCATGGCGTACGCCATGAAGCAAAATTCTAACTCGTGTGAATAGACCTTTAGCAATACGAGCTAAACTTGACTTATGTAGTGTAGGTATACGACGAATACATTATACGTGTGTAGTGTATACTCACTCAGCCGTTATGAAAAATTGGCAAATTTTGAACTAATTGTTTGTATTAGGTGTGAAACTGTTTACTGGAATTGTTTAGGGACAAAACAATAGGTACAAAAACAAGGACGAGTATGAACCGAGCTTAATCCTTCAGTCTATAGAAAAATTGAATCCCTAGGAGACCAGAAATAGATTCTGCTACAGACTCTAAAATATAACAAAACATCAAACGAACAAATTTCAACGGGTAAAATGTTATCAAATGAGAAACATAATCAAGCAAGCTGCTAATGAATGCGTTCTAGATAAGGCGACTATTGAGAGCAAAATGTTAAACCATTTTCATTTAAGTTAAAGTTAAAGTACCAAAGGCTCAGTCTTTAATTTAAGTTAAAGTTACAGTAAGCCGAAAATCAATGACTTTCATACACCTTTTTCAAAATAACTAATGGAAAGTTAAAGTAAGAGTATTTATTCAAGTTTAAGTTGAAGTTAGAGTTTGAATTTTAACTTTTTAGTTTAAGTTTAACTTTTTTGCCCTACTATCAGCACCCACAGCCTCCGTGAGGAGCAACCATAGTGGCGCACCAACGCATCTGTGACATAGTAGATTCAGTTGCAGGGTCTAGGGCAAAAAAATTGAACTTTAACCTAAACTAAAGAAAAGAGTTGGGGGTCAAACTTCAACTTTAACATTGACTTAATACACCCTTACTTTAACTTTAAAATAAACTTATTTAAAAAATTTAGGCATATAAAAGTAATCTATTTTTCGCTTACTTTAGCTTGCGGTAAAAAATGGAAAAATTGTTTTAGAAGAGTGCCGAACCAAACAAACCTAGCTGCAATGAATTGCAACAATTGTAACAACAATTGCACGATAAAAATCAGAATTCGCTATAAATTTTGCAAATAAATTCGTGTTACAAATCACCTGATATTGCCCCAACAGTCGTTACATATGTACAATTGTGAGACTTGTGATTTATACACAGCAACACAACTTTCTTCAAAATGCCGAAAACTGCCAAAGACATAACAAACTTTTTAGCCTATTTTTTACTTTTTTGAGTCAAATATTATTATACCTATAGGACCAAAAGTAAACAAACATTGAAAAACGGATATCAATGTTAATAGTGTTAATAACTTCTTCTTATATATAATTAAATTGCAAAAACATCACAAAAGGTTTGCATGTAACGCATTTTTGTGAACAGTTTGGTGAAAATTCAGCGAAATTAATCGCAAAACTTTTGAGATATGAGCTATTTTCAATTTTCCAAGTTTTTTGCTGAAAATTTGCCAAAATTTTCACACAATCTGCACCCTCCTTGGCTTGAACCTAAACAAGTTTGCTAGTTAGCGACATTTAACTGTGCATATAATTACAGTCAAGTGTTGAAAGACAGCGGATGTCCAAATTTTGAAAAAAAGAAAAAATGGAAGCGCTGGGAATCGAACCCGGGTTGCTCGGCGCCGGCGACAAGAGTGCTAACCACTACACCACAGCCCCCAAATGTCGTGGCCCTATTTCTCAGTTACAACACAAGACAGTGCCTCGCTCTTTTTAAAAAATGTGAGACATTCTATACTAAAGGCCTCCATTATGTACCTCAACAAAACATCAGTCATTACAGCGACTGGAATATACAGACGTATTGGAAATAAATGTTCGAAGATAAATTTGAGGCAAAACGGTTTAAGAGCAAATTACGGCAGTTGATTACCTCAATTGACCTAAACTACCCATACCCAGTCAAAACTAACACAAATGTATCCTAGCAGTCTAGCACTTTGCGAACATGATTTTATGCTTCAGCAAAAATTAACGTCTAAAGGTGTTTAATAACTTTTTATACTCATTAAGGTGATGAATTAGTATAGTTTACGAAACTGCTGAGTGCTGCTTAATTTTTTTGTACTTAAATTTTCGTTAAAAACTCTTCAGTGCTTTTAGCTAACTTTTTAAAAACAGTACGTTACTGTTTTTAATACCGTGGCTGAAGCAAAGCAAATACAGCCACCGGCAAAAAGATATTGCGTTGTTGAAAATGAGAATTTTTTAGAATTAACTGCCAATAATAAAATCCAAAGTTTAATTTTATTTTATACTTATTATTTTAGTACATTTTCAACAGTCAATGAACAGCGTATTAATGAAAAACTTAAATATTTCATTCATTTTTTAATATAAACTTTTTATATTTATTAGCATTTTATATCAGTGTTATACAACTTATGTACTCTTGGTACTACAATATGAACATAAAACGTGGTATCATCAATTTCTAAAACTGTACATAATATGTCTACATATGTACCTACATATTGTGTTGTAGGTAAACTTCACGTATTTGTGCAGGAGTGTAATTTTTTACACTGCACAGATTTTACTACAACGAAAATATTGTAACCCAACTAGATTTTACGTGAAAACTACGCATATATACGCCTTACTTTTACTCTCGATAAATTTCTTGTATACCTATAACTCCTTCGTATTTTGCTAAAATGGCGAATTTTTCTACTAAAGTTATGCTATTTATATTTATGCCCATATCTATTGCTATTTTTGGTTATTTACATATGGCTACTAAACCCTGGAGGTGGGGTTTAGAGGCTATATCTGTGTTAGATTTGCCCAATTCGGAAATACCCGAAGGACAATTCAAAAGCTTGGTGGAAAATTTCGAAAAGTCCACAAACGCCACTTCAAAATTGCTATTTTTTGTCGATGAAACAAATATACGGGCCGCTGCAAATTTGATTTGCAGTCTGCAGCGCTATATGACAACAAGAGTGACCGCAACCACAATTTTTGTCGCTACGGATCAAAAAAGCTCGAAATCACTGCGCCTTATCTGGAAGGAAAAACATATTATCGATGTCTTTGGTAAAAGTCGAGCTAATGTCAGGTGAGTTTAAAATTTGAATAAAAAGTATTTTTATTTCAATATTAAAAAATTTAGAAAAAATCCTAACCACGTAGACAGAAGGGTAAATGGGGTCTTAAGGCCAGTTTACACGATCAAACTTGCACCAAACTTACGCCAAGCCATACTTGCTCGAAACTTATGTAGGTTTGGTCCAAAATCGCACCAAACTTGGCATTCACACGACCAAACAATCAGAAAACCAAACTGCTCCGGACTCAGAGCAAACTTGCACCAAACAGCCAATCAGCAGCTACCACAGCAACGAGCGCGCATTTAATGTTTTAGTTTAAATTCGAGTTTTTTAAAAACAAAACAATTGTTTTTTGTTTTGAATAGAAATAAACGTTAAAATTTTGAGAGTGAAAGTTTATTTTTGTTTATATTGGCGTTTATAACCACATTACACCACTCATACATAACACGGGGGTCTATTATTGTAAGCTCTTGTACCTACATTTTGATTGTCCTCGTACCAAGTCAGACGAAAGAATGCGATTTTTTGAAAATTCTGCCCAAATTTAGGATTTAGGTATGTATGGTCTTTTTCAGGAGGTAATGGTCTCGACATGTCCGCGATAGAACCCGGTATATACAGGGAAACATACCTGTAAACAGAGAAAAATGTTTTTGTAGTAATTTGGATCAGTTTGACTCGCCACGAAAATTCGAGTTCTTTGTAGAAATCAATCAGTGCCATCGCAATATTTTTGCCCCACAAATCTTCTCAGCAACTATTGTGTTACGGTAAAAAACTCGGCAGTAAAAATCAATATCGTAGGCAGACTACGCTTGTGCATATAAACAATGCTGGGAAAATTTTGCTGTGCTGTTGAATACTTTCATTTGAATGGCTGTTTGGTCTAACCACCAAATCAAGTTTGGTGGTCCACCAAACTACATACAGTGGGCAGTTTGGTCTAAGTTTGGAGTGAGTTTGGAGCATGTTTGGTGTGTATTCACATGACCTCAGACCAAATTTACACCAAACTTGAGTTTGGAGCAGGTTTGGTTTGGCGTGAGTTTGGTGCAAGTTTGGTCGTGTAAACTGGTTTTTAATAATTAATAGTATCTATCACGTTATATAGCGTTTCTGTGATGCCATACATGAGGTTCCTTAGTTTTGACTTTGCCGCATTCGTTGGGGAGGTACATAAGGTACTGAATATAATTTATTCGATTGCTGATCCTGTTTTATTAAACAAATATAAAATCTTGTGTACAGTTATATACAATGTTAATATTGAAAATTTTAAATCTAACCACTTAATCCAACTTCGGATTAAATCTAAGAATGCTACATGTATTCCAGACTTCAGCTAATGGAACGCTTAGCGGCTTCGCTAAAAAACGACACAGTTTGTGCGGCTGAAGCTGAGTCAATTTGGCTAGAAAGTTTTTTTGTCCGTTTGCGCTACTACAACTACGACAACGACAAGTGGGACTTTCGCACAAGTGGACTGGGATACTGGGGTCCCATGTCCGGGTTCCCATATCTGGGAACATTCTGCATTAGAACAAACCCGAATACGGTGGCCTTTTTGGCAAAACTACGGGAAAACGCCGCACAGAGCAAAACAGCGGCATACCATGCCAAGGAATTGTGTGCAAATCGGTAACTTAATTTGTGGACTTATTTATGTTAGGGATTTCACAAAGGTGGTTTTACTATACCAGTGGTTTTACGTACGTTTTGTATGATTAGCACATAATTTCATTATGAAATATCACATTCGTTACGAATTTCGTATTCGTAGATTTTTCCTAAACCATTGGCTTAGCTCAACTGAAATTTCAGCAGAACAGAGACTTGCTACGCTGCAGGATTGAAATTTCAACTGAGATAAACCAATGGTTTTAGAAAATCTAAGAAATTCGTAACGAATCAGTCGATATTTCGTAATGAAATTATATATGTGCAAATCATGCAAAACGTACGTAAAACCAATGGTGTAGTAAAACCAGCTTTGTGAAATCCACCCCTAAAGTCTGAGAAAACATGGTTGCGCCTCTAGAAAAAGCAAAACATGTGATTTCGTTACGAAAAGAGTAGATTTTGACTATCAAGCGCACAGCAAGTAGTCGCAGAAGTCATGCCCCTAAAATAAGTAAGTTGTGCATCTACCTATCTTTTGTCAGACTTTAGTTCATACTTGTCCGTAAGGCTAACCGTTTGACCTTAAGAAAAAAGTTTGATTAGCTGCTTTAAATAATGTGTAAGGCGACTCGTTGCCGCACCTACTAATGGCCCAAGCGGGAACAGTGGGTACCGGCTATCTGGGGAGGATCGTTCTCTCGCCCGTAGCCTCGACCACACCGCCGGCGGGGCTTCCAGGTATGATGAGCGGGGTCTTCCGTACGGGCCGGTGTTGCCGGACACCGACGGGAAAGGGGGCTTACCTAACTACGGGGCTAGGCGCAGTAGGCGCAGATCACAGAGCAAATACAGCCCGCTAAGCCTGAATGGGCCTAACGTGTGAGCGGGGCGGCAAGCAGTGGAGGGCGCCTACTGGTCACGGCGCATACGGAACGCAGAGGTGGCAGGGCCTCAATAGGCCGATACTGCCCGGGGACTATGGCTGAAGCTACGCGACAGGGCCACTAGGCCTAAACTGCCCAAGAAGTACGCGAACGAACAGGTAAAAGAATACGTTTTACTGAAAGGCAACCAAGGCCATTTTGGCGGAAATAATCATAGGTGATAACAGGGCGGACCAATTTACAACACCACTGTACGCGGCAAGAAATACACCCCGACTGCCTATAATCCTGCAGGCTACGTTCACTTTACAGTAAAACCAAGCGTACATACACAGATGAAATGACAAGTACGTATATAATGCTAAATTAGGTTGAGCGTGTGTTCATAAATGTGAATATGTAAAAGGTAAGTTAAATGTGAATAAGGGAGTAAGGGAGGGTCTCCCAAGTGAAGCCTTACAGATCTTCCCCTCCTCACTTAATTGTGCTCCTGCACAATTAGGCAAGAAGCGAGAAAACCGTAAGCCGACACAGGTGGGGTGGTGGTAGTAGGAGTTGGGTGAATTTTGAGAGAATTTAGGTTGAATTTTTACCCCGGGAGGGTTCTTCCCCTCCTCACTTATGAATTTGCCCACACAATTTATACCAAAGAATATACCAAAATACGCATGATGTATTACTGCATACAAAATACACAATATCACTATACGAATCACTGATGAGTTCTCGTTGAGGTGGGTTAGTTGATTCCTGATAGGTGAGGTTAGCTAGACAAATTTCGGCGAATATACAAGGCACTTACAAATGTATATAGCTACATCGCTGTGCATTTGAGACTATCATATTTCTGTAAATGTGCCAACAAAACATTACTGGATCGGATCGGATCGCCAATCAAGCATCCGGATCGGATCGGCATCAAAATTTCGGACCGATCCGATCCGATCCACATCACTAGCCCAAACATTACTGTTGCATCTGTGGTAGTTTTGGTGTACTGGCTTAGAGACAGTTCCTTACGGACACGGACAAGTGTAATGAACCACATAGGCGTTAGATGAATTTACAGAGGTAAATTGAAATGGCTCGGTTTCACATTAAGTGCTCAAATGAAACTAAACTATTATTGCTGAACTGAAGATTAGTTTAAACCGATCTAGCTCAGTCTGAAATTTAGTAATCGAATTTAAGTTAGGCTGGTAGTGTAGGAACTTCTTGAAATAACATTTCCTTAGTCAAGCAGAAAAGTAAATTTCTAAAAAATATGTGCATACACATGTGCTAAAAGGACCAAAAGACACAACTTTTGGTTTTATTTTTGGTGAGAAAAACACTAGTCTGACCAAAAAAGCAAAAAAATCAAAAAACAAAACAAAACATGTGCTTTCATTACGAAAAGAACAAATTTTTGGTATCAAGAGTACAGCGAGGCGCTGCTAAAATGACACCAAATGCCACCTGTCTACTCTCAGTGTTTGGGTACCATTTTTTGTTCAGACTTTAGTTCCTCATTGGATACGTTTCCAATGATGGGGCAGAACAAAATTACTATCTTTAATTTCACCCTAGAGTTAAGATACATCTTGTAGTTTTATGACATAAGCCAATTCTTTATAATTTATACCCACATTTAAAGCACCTATGGAAATTTGCTGAGCAAAGAAACTAAATAGGCCACATAAATTTGCACGAATTGTTGAGACCAAAAAATCTAAAGAGGCCACAAGTCCGTTAAAAAGTCTTTAGACTAAAATTTGGCCATTGGCGGCTATATTTGCGGCAAAAACGATTTAAAGATAGATTCATACTTACAGCCGTTATGTCCGCGTCACCGAGAAAAACGAAAAATAGTTATGGCACCAGCCATATTTTATGCAGAAAATACCAACAGATGTGTATATTATATACTTTGTAGCATACTCAAGCTTGCTCTTATAGTCACGTGTTTATCAAATTTACCGTAACTGAATTATAAGCTAACTGATAACTTGACTGATTTAATTCTGCATAACTTAACTGCTTTTATTTTCGCGCAAATAACTTGACTAATATAACTCACTGGTTTAAAATCCTGTGACTTTACATCTGGGGTACCTCATTTTCACCCCAATCCCCCCATCGTGTAAAAAACAGGCTTTAGGTTTAGAGGAGTAATTGTTATTATAATTATTTTGACAGACCTCTAAAAAATAAGTAATTGAAGGTTTAGGGTGCCCTATTGGGGAAAAATGCTCTAGCTTTAATAAGGAAGAGTTTCATCACGAAACGCAACTTTTTTGTTCGACGTTTATGAAAATTCAATTCACTTCTGATTAAAAGCTTGCCTTGCCTACGGCATTTTTCAAATAATGTTGGAGTAAGTTTATCAAGGAATCAAAAGAGCAAAAAGCCGAAGAGCAAATAGTGTCGTAAACTTAATTAAAATATAAAATATGCATACATATCTTAACTGCGTATCTAGAAATAAAGTCTGACAAAAAATAGATGCGCCACTTACTTATTTTAGTGGCATGACTTCTGCGACTACTTGCTGTACTCTTGATAGTAAAAATCTATTCTTTTCGTTACGAAATCACATATTTCGTTTTCTCACGTGGTGCAACTATTTTTTTGCCAGACTTTAGGAAAGGTTGAACTGCGGATATGAATATTAAAAAACTAAGAAAGAGAAACCCAAATAAAATATTCAACAACTTTTTCAAAATTATTGACTTTGATAGAACTTTAATTAACTGGAATTACCTTTCTGGGCATAGAACTCACATACCTTTTAACCCTTTACTGCATAAATCTTTGAAACAGGCATTAAGGTCCTTGTCCAAGATTGGATTTAGCGGATTATATTTAAATTAATTTTGTTAAGAACAGAACACAAAATGAAAATAACCAAAAAGCTAAAATTTCGCCCTGCATGGCTTTACCTTCATAAGTTATCTCGGCGTGTGCCAAGGGTCAGTAAATTATTTTTACCTGACGCTACGTTATTGACGAAATAAAGTTAAATCCTATTTTGGATAAAAACGCTAAGCCAAGTCTTCGCCCGTGTTTGATCCGTCACCACACCACACACAAAGCCTGCGTCACAAGAAATCTGTGTGTTGGACTGTCCTTGTGAAGTAACTGATTCTGTGAAACATAACGCCGACAGGTTTCACCAGCATGAGACAGTGCTATTCTGAAACATCGTTTTTCTTACATACAATAAAAGTACTTTACTTTTTAACCAATATAAGTCAATCATAAACATAAAATCTGTCATTCTTGTTTTAGGTTTTCCGGCATTCGTTGTTCTTGGCTGCGTCCCGTCGACTCCGGCAGTCCGTTTTATCACACCCTTTCTCCCCGAGACCGAACCAGATATTTGCCGGTCATTTTTCCCAGCCCCCCTCTGAAAGAATCGATCGAATTTTTTCAGAAATCACAACTTTTTTATTTGCCCATTTCAGATGATACCAATTATACTTGCAATCGAACTCTTGTGAATCAGTCAAAACAGATTGCCAAAGAGCTTGCCCTATCTGCCGTGAACTTTGACCTTTTTAATCACTATTTTGTGCACAATTATTTACAGTATTTGTTTCCCGTTTTTGATTTTGTGGATAAGATTGCAGGCACGTAGCTTTCTGTGTGTATTAAGTGACTAAACATGCTTGTTTTTAGTGCTAAGTAAATTTATCTAGTGTTACGTTTAGGTCGTGTTTGCTTCATGCAAAACCTATAGGCTCGATTCATACTTTCGTCCGTATTCCGTTCAGCCGGCAGAATGACGAAATAATGACGTCACAGGCGCTGGCTGATCCACTGCACTAGGCTGCTATTGACGTCATGCTGCAGGCTGAACGGGCATACGGCTGTAAGTATGAATTCAAAAATTTGAAATTGAATTTAAAATTTCAAATTTTTAAATTTTTGGTTGGAATCAAGTATGTAAGTCACGTTACGTACGGTAGTTAATCTTCAAACAAGCAGGCCCCAATAGGGGCAAGGTTCCTTGGTTGAGTGCAAAATCCATATTTGTCACCTTTAACATTTCGCCAAATTCAGCTTTGCCTTCAGTGTGCACTGTGCAGTGCGAGTCTTAATAATACATGCTACCGTTGCTTAATCTCGTATCAGCGCTTACTGAGTTACTATAAAATGGCCAAAAGCCACGGTTAAATCATCCGGGAGGATGAAATGCCCAGTCTTTCTGAATCTGCAGACCAGCGTTCTTCTACCTTTTGAACTAGTAGGCCCATGCAAAGCTACCATTGTTCGTCCTGAGTGCAGGGGGCTACTACCTACATAAACTACACAAACAAACAGAGATCGAAACTTTACTTTCACAAAACAAAACAATAAACATAAATAACTTATATGCATATAACGAGATACGGCATAACTATGTTATAATATTCAATAATATAAAACTTGTTGCAGAAGAAAAAATGTCTCGGAAGCTTTCCTTCAAAGCGTTGAGTTCATCCTTCAGTAGGCTACATGAAAAAACGGACAAAGGGCACACGGCCATTCGGACGAACGGCTGTACGGCCCTACGGGCAAATGTGCGATTCATACTTTTTTGAGCCTATATACTTTGACTACGGAATCAAGGGACTCCTGTCTCGTTTTGACTGCGGAGTCTGTAATTTAGCCACAGCAAGTAATTTTGGTTGGTACTGTAATGGGCATCCGGCTGAAAGGACAAACCTTTCTGGCTTTCAGTTTGTTGTAAGACAGAAGCACAGATGCACATGGGGGCCTGGGGGGGAAGCCCCCCCATATTTGAAATTTCATTTCGGGACAAGCCCACCTCAGACTAGACCCATCGGGACAAGCCCCCTTCCTTGGCGCTGAAAAAAAAGTGCCCGAAAACTAGAAAATCACCCTAGCTCGCTGTAAAATGCTTCAAAAATGAGCAAAAAGTTAAAAATTGCTGAAAACATCTTAATTTTGCAGAAAAATTTCCATTTTTACCCAAAATTGTTTTTGTCAAGTCAAGCGCCGAAACGGGAGAAGCCCCCCTAAAATTTTGAAAAACTCCGGGATAAGCCCTCCTCAGACCGAGACGCCGTGTACATGTACAGACGTATGAATCAACCGTAACGCACAAATTTCAATGACAATAAAAAATATATTCACACACGTAGGATTGAAACATCGTATTTGGCGAAAACGACACCACACAAGACACAAATTACTTTCTGTGGTTCAGAGATAATTTTGTGACGTTTGATTATAGTGTTTAAATGAATTTCAAAAACAAACGCTCTTTGCAGAAAATGTACTTTTTTGACCCCACAGACCCACGAAATTTTATTAACGAACTAACTCAACAAAATGTGGGTTTTAAACCTCATGCTTTTGTCGGAAGAGCAAACAAAGGGGTTGAAATTACGATTTGAGTCTAAAAATAATCCCAACGATTTGAGTCTAAAAATAATCCCAACGATTTGAGTCTAAAAATAATCCCAGTATAGAGAATATATCAATTACACATCAATTATCACAACAAGCATCACAGAAGATTGATACCATTAATTTGAGACTAAAATTAAAATAAAGTTCAGACTTTTTCAGATTTCTAGATATTGTATATACTTTCACAAAAAAATAGATAATAATAAATCAATCAGTACTTAAGTCGCGCAAAAAACAAACCAGTCTTGGCGCGTGAGGTTTTTTTTAAATGTTTCTATTAATCTCTCGTTCAGTTTTGGACTCCACAAAAAAACAATTCGAGAAAACAAAAAGTATAAGAATTTTTCTGTGTTCGGTCATGAAGTCAAATAATAGGGAATAGAGGAACTTGGGTGTCCAGAAAATCTAAGCAAAAGCAGCTCTAATAAAACCATTTTTTCAAAATTTTCCAAAATTTAGGTCACTCTTTGTCGCACAGGGGAAGGGGTTCCCCCCCAGTTTCTATTCCGTTCCAAGTATGCCCCCCGTGTTAGCTCAGTGTGCCACAATAGTCCGTGTCCTTGTCCCTGTGTCCTTAAGGCCCCCGGTTTATACTTGTCCTTAAGGACACAGGGGGACAGGGACGAGGATAAAATTTAATCTGCTGCTATACAGAATTGACACAAGCATTACGGCTATTTTTTGGTATACGATCTGCAACGGACCATTACATTATTCATGCAAAAAGTAGGCTTATTTGGCCAAGTAGATTTCTTAGACTAGCTTTAGGACAAAACGATAGAGACAAGGACAAGGACGAGTATGAACCCGGCTTTAGTACGCCCACGTGTTGGCTTAGGGCTTTATCCAAAACTGGATTTAATGGATTAGATTTCAATTAATTTTGCTAATAACACAGTACAAAATTAAAATAGCCAGCTGAAATTTTGGCCTGCACGTTTTACATGAATTATCTTGGATTGTGCCAAGTTTCAGTAAATTACGTTTACCTGACGTTGCGTTATTAACGAAATAAAGTTAAATCTAATCCGATAAATCCAATTTTGGACAAGACCCTCAGTGTGCCACAGCTTCGATGGTGATGGCCTGTGAGGGGGCCAGTGTGGTCTGCAGCCCCCCCTCGTCCAGCAGTGCGGTGAGTCGCTGTCGTGTGCGCTTGCTCACATGCGTGGCCACGTTCAGCACACTCAGCAGCTGTTTCTTGGAGTAGGCCTGAAAACACAAGGACGGATTAGCTACATCATAAATGTATGAGGGGACAAATAAGAAATACACCCCCCAAAATCGAGGGGCTGGCGGGGGGGTCTCGAAATTTTGGTCAAAATTTAGTAAAAATTTCACTATTTGGCGAAATTCTACAATATTTTGCAAAAATTTACGATATTATTGGTTGGGGGGGCAGAATCTAGAAAATTTGACCGGAGAGGCCCCCCACAGAATTTTAACCCCGTTATGAGCTAAATACGCATAGGACCAAGAGTAGGCTTAAATGCACATTAAAGTGCGGTTTAGACTTGTCCTTAAGAACACAAGGACGACATATTGTGGTCAGCTGCTGCGGAAAATTGACACACGCGTTGTGGCTAATTTATTGGATACGATCTGCAAGTGATCCTAACTTTAATCATGCAAAAAGTTGGCTAATTTCGCCAGGTGGTTTTCTTGGAATCAATTAAGGAAGAAACCGAAGGGACAAGGACAAGGACAAGGACGAACCGGGCCTTAGAAACAAAATCAGCACACTTGAATGTGTCTCGACCTACTATGACGATTGTGAAATACCAAAACTAATTTAATTTGATTACTACTAACTTATATACAGCACACTATTCATAAGCTTGCACAAAATAATTAAACATTCCCGATGTCTGGCAGCATAACATTATGTCTTTATATAATGCATAAGAGTTTCAGCTTAATTTTCTTTAAACAAACAAACAAACAAACAAACAAACAAAAAGCCATATTGCACCTTGCTATGCAGCAGCCACTGTTCCAGTTGTGTCTCGGGCAGGTAGTAAGCCTTTATATAGCTGTCCACATAGTCGCGGTCAGTTGCGGGCAGGGGTCGAAGGCCGGTCAAAGATTCCAGCTTCAGGACCAATTGCTGAAAGTCAAGCTGCATTAGGGCTCGACCCTCGTTGCTACACCGCCGACCAGAGGCATAGCTGAAACATTAGTCCACCAGGTTTCGTTTCCATGTCACAATCATTGGCTGACGTGACATTGTTTCATCACACTGAAAGTCTGACCAGAAATTGCTGAACTCTGAGGCAAAACACGTGGCGTGATTTTTGGGTCTACTCGCTGCACTCTTGACACTTGCAATTCGTTCTTTTCGTAATGAAATCGCACGTTTCTTTTCGTTTCAGGGTTCAGCTACTTATGGTCAGACTTTAATTGTGATCAATAATAAACGGACATAATTGTTTACGGAAGTCAAGCATAATTAAACAGCCATACTACCAGTATTCGAGCTGTATTGCGAAAAAAATGAAAACATAATGGGCCACTGATCACTGCAGTGAGTCCTGCATGAAACAAAATCTACGAAACAATCATCAAACCTACGTATTATTATGAAATACAGAGTCCTAACTTTGCCAAATGAACAGTCACGTGGCTCAGATAATAGAAGCAAAGGCAACCTCAGTATGCAAATAACATAAGGGGGGGGGGGAAGTGCACCAAAGTTGAGTAAAAAATCGCAAAAAATTTTCCGGCTGCTGCCTATAGTCACCCAAAAATGAGTTAAAAATCTAAATGGCAACAAATTTTCCGGCTGTCCACGTAAATCAAACAACAAACAGAACCACACCCCTCCGCAGGGGGTCAGGGGGTCGGGCACCTTCCTCGCCGATTGCTCCCGTGCATCTCTGAACCTCACCCTTCCACGAGTATCCTGAACACATTTCGGATGAAGCTTTCCCAGAGAACGGATTGGCAGGGCCCGATGGCCGTAGGGAAGGCGTGCAGGATCACATCAAGGCGACGCTTCATTCCTTCCGCGTCCTTAACAAACACTTCTTTGATTAAACAGATTAGATAATCCATAATGCCGTAGATTTAACGGAATATATAGATAATCCCTGATGCCTTAGGGGTCTTGTCATCAAGACCAAGCTTACTAAGACCTGCTTAAAATGTGGCCGCATTACTTAACAAAGTAAAAGTAGTAGGAAACTGCCGCTTCTAAGTCAGGAGCCTATCAGGGTTGTCAAGCCGCAGGTTTGCAACCGAGACCGAGACCGAGTGGATCATTTTCCCGCTATTCTGACGACTATTGGATATTTTTTTAAAGTTTCGCACACTTCTTAACAGGGCGTTTTGGGCGTTTCAGGCATTTTGTAGTACATACTGTATACATAGGTTGGCACTTTTGCAGCGTACCTCCGGTGCCAGGGTAGAATCGCCCGTGTTGGTGCTATCAGAAGTTCTGATATTAGCACCATCACGGACCAGAAAAGTTTCTCCTGCTAACTCAGTTATGTGGGGGGAAGCCGGAAGGCTTGTTGCCCCAACCGCAACCACCCTATAGCCAAAAAATTATTTGATTGTGGTGCCTATGTTTTTTCAGACCCTTAGGGTGGAATGCATAAAGACAGTCTTAACTCAGTCTGGCTAAACACAGTCTAAGCGAACATTATACCCTATGTAACACGTGTAGAATTTTTCGTTACGATGTTCAATTTTACTGAAATAGAACGCCTTAGACTGGTTTTAACGTAAGACTGCCTTTATGCATTCCACCGTTAATGTTTTGACATGCGGTAAAAGGTTGGTGCACACGAAAATTCAATTATACTGCGCTGCGCACTCAGTTCGCGCTTAGTAAAGTTGCAGAAGGCAGCGAATTTTTTAATTACAAATTATGAGGGTCAGTATTTTACTTTCGACATATTATATATGCTTGAAAGGCTCCAGATACGTCAGGCAACCCATAATAGCTCAAACCTAAGTTAGAAACTCTAGCTTGATAAACTAGACGGTGCATAATACAAAGTATAAACTTGAAGTTACCTAAAATTTTCCAGTGCACGTACATTCCCTTTCTGCAGCAGACAGTTAACCTTTTCATGCTTCGCATTCTATTGGGAAACTTAAACTTAATCTTAAAAATCTTAGCGATCCGCAAAATTTTCAAAACTTCAAGTTCATCTGAAATATCGAGACCACCCTATGGCAGGTCTCGGTTTTTCTACCGAGACAGAGACCAGCCTAGTTTCGGTTTGCTGGTTTCTGCTTTTTTTACGAGACCGAGACTGCCATCCCTGAAGCCTATGTTTAGTGTGTGAATTTAATTGGGCTTAAATGGCATTGGGAGCAACCCTTGAAACAAGGTGCCACTTCTAAGCCACCAGTTTTTTCATGGAAGCCGATGTTAGCACTGTATTTCCTAGGTCATACATAATTAAGTAGGGAGCCAGTGCCAGTCAATTACATGAGATCTTGCGTGTAAGCCACCATAAATAAAATTGGAAGCTTATGTTTAATAATATGTTTTTAATTGTTTTTTGCTTCACTGAGAGTCACCCATTATAATTCATACCGCTTCTAAGCCACCTGTTTTTTGATGGGAGCCTATGTGTAGTATGTACTTCACAGGCAATGCGTTATACATTAATTGGGAGCTAACCTAGTCAGTAGCACATCGCGTGAGAGCTATACGTCATGAGTGCTCAATTTATGTGCTAATTTTTTCTGAGTACAAATCCATTGACAAAGTAACAATCGGCGCTAGTGATTTACTGTATCCAAACACAACAAAGCACAAAGAAATTTTTTATATCTATCAGACTGATGTTTAACAAGCTCAGCTACAAATTTTATTAGGTCTGAATTCAAGCTTATGTTTAGTAGTTTAATAAACCTAAGTTTAATAGTGTACAAGCCTTATCGGCATGATAAAAAAAAGATTTTAATAAAACAGTAGAGGTAAATGTGAGGTCTTCGTTGATATTTTTATTATCCGCTTAGACTCAAGCTTCGTCTTCACTGTCACTGGCATAATCCACAAACGGCAAAAAAGCAGTATCTTCCAAACTTTCAATGCTCGGACTAGGTGGGGCTGAAAGTAAAAAGGCCTGTACGTCGTCAAAAAACTCGGTGACATTGTCCACGACCACGACCATAGTCCGACACATCGGACAACATTCTTTTTGTTCTTGAATAAGCCACTGATCAATACGTATGTCCTCACATAACTTTGCAAAGTTCATGACCTTCTTGACACATGCTATAAAAATTATTTTCTTCCATAGCATCGTTTACTGATATCTGTGTTTCCACGTTACCTGAACGTTACATCCACGTTACAGCAACGCTAAAAGACTATTGTAACCACTAGTAGACGGCTTAACTGGATCAAAATCTTTCTGAACCACAGACCGAACATTTTTAACAAAATTCGTTGCAGTATCCAAAGTTTGCATTGTGGATTCTTGCAGTTGTCGTAGCTGATCACAAAGCTCAATTAATTTACTTTGAGCTTCTGCATTAATTTCACTTTTACTGTCAGAGTCATCGATCACCAAGCCACGTAGAAATTTATCAGAGGAAGCCATTGATACATTAGACTGATAGACAGTATCGTCTATGGTGATAACTGTGATGTCGCGACGTTCATCAACATCACCAAAGCCATGTTGACGTACGAGTAAAATTATGGTTAGTAATTTCAATACCATCGTTCTGAAACAAGGTGTGAAAACTATCAACATGACATCATGACCCATCTATATGACAGTTGGTTACAACAACGTATAAGTGAACTAGAAATCCAGCACCTTCTTTTACAACATGTTGTTAGATTTTCTAATGAACTAAAATTGGAACATCTTTTGCTTTATTTGGTGAAACGTGGAGTTGTAATCAAACAAAAGTATGAATCCATAATGACTCGAACACTTTTTCTGGCGAATTTCGAATTAAGTATTAATTTATCAACCTTATCCACATGCTTTCATATGTTTCTAAAAGGCTCTAGAGATAACAGTCAGACAGAACGGCGTCAACTTCTGGAACTTAATGAAACTACTGAAATGTGTTATAATATATACTTGGTCAATTTTGAACAAACACGATGAACTGTTTTTTTCGGGAGAAGATAAATATTATACTCTTCGTGCTGCCACAAAGAAGATGAAGACAAGCTTGTTGTCTTATGACTATTAACAAACTGTGCATTTTACAATATATCGGTAATTGTGTTAAGGAATGGTAATTTCCTGAATGTGTATTAACAGCTGCCTGTGATATGCAGCTTTAAATTTTTATACATAGTTTCGACAACCATTAACATATTGCATGATCAACAGTCAACACTCTATACAACTTGTTCAATCTGGGCTTGCAATGCAATATTATAAATCTAATAACAAAAGAGTGTTACGGATAAAAAAGTTTGATTCAAAATAATGATAAAAATGCAAATCACAATAATTTCCATACTTTGATAACACCTACTAAACCATCAACACCAGCTCCCTACAATCAATTTAAAATAACAAAAAACCTAATTTTGTACCAATAACAATAGAACTTTCGCTAAATGGTCACGTTGTATTTATGCAAGACAAAAAAACACCTGCAATTTGACTTGCGTCATCTTGGCAAAATACATAATTTTTTGTGGACGTGTTTCAATCACAATAAATCCTGTCCAGTAATCAAAACTTCAAAATTAAAATGTCCTCATAATGCTACAAAACATCAACTATACCTATGTATGGCTAATGATACACAAATAATATTTGGTGATATTGGTTCAATCAAGATCAATCAATCAATCAAACTAGTAAGAGAAGATAAATTACGACTTTATGAAGTTTAATAGTGAACAAAAATGATTTTTTATTATTCAAATCACGTGATGATTACAAAACTATAAAAACTCAGGAGCTTTGAAAAAATAGTCACTTGGCTACAAGACAGTCGACGTCGACTATAATGAAGTGTGCATTGCGTGATGCTGATATTAACACACTTGCTGAGCGAAGGAAGCACGTACGCAAGGCACATACTAAAAAATTAGCTTTAACCTGCTGTAACCAAGTTTTTAAAAGTAAACGTTAGAAAACGCTGCATAGCTAGTCTGAACATGAAACTACCACGACAAAGGATTAACTTCTCAATCAAAAGACGGCTGATCCTTAAACAGGTCAAAATCAAAATGCTATGATTCAGTTACAATATCATAAACGACTGCAATTAGCTGACGGACGTCGTGCTATATTCAACAGGTTGGCATCCTTTTAGTAATTTCAACTGCAGATTTGTGGACAACATTATAAAAGTGTGGAACAGTTTTATCAAACAGAAAAGGCAAAATTACGATTGGAACACTCACTCAACAATTTTACCAACACGGTCACCACTGCGAGCAAAACAGTTAGGAGCTGAAACAAAAGATTTCTCCTCCGATAAATGGTGAAAAAGGTAAGCAAAATCCAGAGTTGAAGACTTGGAACGCTTACTATTGGAGACCGACAAGGATTTGATCGTTTTTGCAAACAAATTTGATGAGTATTAGACAAACGTAATCGATTTTAATGATTTAAATATTTGTGATCCTGATAAACAAAAAAGTCAAAACATTTTGGGAACATTATGGTTTTACTGTACCACTATTAGTTATTGTTGGAGCACTGATACTTGCGGAACAATCCATTGGTGAATCTATTTCAAGTCAAATACCACATGAATATATCAATGCACCAGATGAGTATATTGAAAGCAAATGTTATTTAACAAAAATGGTTTATATCTGGAAACTTCAACAAGATGTACAGATAAATTTAGCAGAATAAATGGTATGAAAGTAAGTACGGATGAAAAAATATTAGATGGAGCAAGTGTTTAGTATAAGCTTTTGTATCCATACTGGTGCCATTCATTATTGTTAGTAGAATGTATAGTAATGTATGCTATATGTTGTGTTATTTTGTGTTCATAATTATGACGATGATGATGATGATGATGATGATGATGATATTGAAATAATTGAGAATACACACGATGAAAACTAAATGTATACAATTCACTTTTTTTAATGCACAAATTTTCAGTTTTATGTACGTTGTGCAGAATATTTGTCTGCTTACATGATTATGAGCTGCTACCTGTCTTAAAAAACTATTTCTGTACTAGTATGTCATCATTTGCTACTGAGCTTATAGATGCTACAACCTAGTTCAGGTTCAAAACGTAATAGTTCCTTGCATTTTAACACTAAACTATTATATGGAAAATATTTTTCAATGCATTTGTATGGTTTATCATACTGGAACACCATTTATTGCTGGCAGATTTAAACAATTTTTATGTTATAACGAGAGTAGCAGTATACAACAGGGATATATAAAACAAAATTAGCACATAAATTGAGCACAACTTGGTGATCCCATAAAGAAACAGATGGCTTAGAACCGGCATGAATTATAATAGGTGACTCTCAGTAAAGCAAAAATAACAATTAAAAACACATATTAAACATAAGCTCACAATTATGGTGGCTTACACGCAAGATCTCATGCAAATGACTGGCTCCGTACTTAATTATGTATGACCTAGGAAATACACTGCTAACATAGGCTCCCTTCAATCTCATATAATTGACTGGCTCCCTACTTAATAATGTATGACATACGAAATACACTGCTAACATAGGCTCCCATCAAAAACCAGGTGGATTCACAGCGGCATGCATCGTCCCCAAAGGAAACATACTTACCCAAAGCAAACTCAAATTCCTACGAAAGCTGGCCGCCTCAAATAGATTAAAAAATCCCCCTATCCCCAAAATTGCAAAAATCTATCAATCATACAGTACTTCAAGTCTGACCCTGACAGAAAAAGAAACACGCTATTTCAATACGAAAAGAACAAATTCCAGGCATCAAGTATGAGCACAGTGAGTATTCGCAAAAATCACGCCACCTGTTTTGTCTCAGGGTTCAGGAATTTCTGGTCAGACTTTAGTGGTGGATATCACAAAGGTGGTTTTACGTACGTTTTGTATATGATTTGCACATAATTTCATTCAGACCTGCTGTGCTGCAGGTTTCAAATTTCACCCGCGCTAAAACCATGGTTTAAGGTGTTAGTTGCGTTTTCGAGGCTTTTGTGATTCCTGTAAACTTTGCACCCACAGAACTAAAAGTGACAAATGAAGCCTGAGCATGAAACTTTGGCACATTACTGTAAAAGTCAAAATCCCCAGGCATGTCTCTCTTTTTTTTAAATTTCACCTGTGGACATTTTTAGAGGATTTTAATTACAAGAAAATATGTCAAATTTCGATGCCTTTGTTGTTAAGCTATTTTCTCAGTAAATTGCCATGTTATTAAAAAAGTGGGGGACATGCCTGGGGATTTTAAACATGTCAAAAACCGTACCAACTTTTAGCCCCAACAGGTAATCGTACAATTCAGAGCTGTGGCGCAAACTTTTTGTAAAAAGTTCAGATATTTTGGAAAGAACCTTTATTTGGCCGCTTGTACTGGAAACAAAATCAAAGGTTAAGTTTCAATGCATAGCATACATTTAGGTAAAATATTGTTATACTTATTGCAAAAGACCACTTGTGATTTGAATTTGTAAACGAGCTATCGCTTTCCTAAAAAACACTTAAAAACACAATTACCCTCTTAAGACAATGTACGAAATTCGACAAGAATCGGGCAACATTTCGTAATGAAATTATGTGCAAATCATAATATAAAAACGTATATACGTAAAACCAATGGTTTAGTAAAACCACTATTGTGAAATCCACCCTAAGAAGTTTATGACATCAATACTGACAGCCAAGCCCAAAGTTTACTTTCAGAATCATGTCAACATAATGACTGTGCTCAGACATCAGCTCGCCAATTTCCCAGTTGACATTGGAAATGTCGTGGAGCAGTCGGCCATAGTCCACGGCGAACAGAGACACGGCACCGTAAACGGGCTGACGAAGGTCACACACAGAGTTCACCGTCTGAAATATCACATACAACAGGTTTCATTAAATTTAAGGGAGGGCATACATGGTTGAATTTCTGAAACCCTCATCTTATCGACCCGCACATACACAAATTTTCAAAAATGTCACGTTCAAAACCAATTTTTGCTAAGATTTTCTGGACCCTCCCCCACGGACCTTCGATTTTATTTTAGCAGGGGGTTACCATCCTCCTTCATTCAAAAAACGGTCTCAATTCACTAATACGCTTCATAGTCACAGTTGACGTGAGTACTTCGATTTGTGTCTCAAAGTCAGAATATTGAAAACTTTTTGAGTGCAAAGAAATTAACTGTGACAAGCGCTAAATAACGCACTTTTAAATTTAAACATGACATTAATATAACCCGTTTTAGGAATTGCCTGGCCCGTTGTAGGCCCTAGCTGAAAAATTAGGCCACTGATCATACCTGAGTATAGAATTGCTGTAAGAATGGTTTTTTTGACAGCGGAAGGACTGTCTGCATGTGATCGTGCAATAATTGCAATTGTTGAGCAATGAACATGCTGCAATAGTGCAATCACAATAAGAGAAATGGATAAAATACCCGCAACAAACTGAATATAAAAAACGAAACAAAAACAGCTCAACAATTCCGTTCATAGTTGCTTAGCAATTTTAGGTTCCATCCATAGTTTTGGCTTCATACACACTATCAAAGGTTTCATCCAAGATTTCAATTAATGGCATGTCTACTCAAAACCCAATATCTTCACAACCAAAAATTTAACAAAAACTAATTTTTCATCAATGTAAGCATATTATTGTCACTGTAGTAGTGTTGTGTGGTTTTTAAGACCTTGTTTCCATTTTTTCACTTTAAATAATGTATATATCTCATGGCGACTTTGCTCTTCCCCCTTTATTTTTGAATCCTTTATTGTCCAAAACGTCAACTCACACTGATTCCACGGCCACAATACGATGAGACAAGGCATAAAAGGTGGCAGAGTCGCGCAAGGAGAGACCAGGCGAAAGATGGGGAGCCGCAATACCACCGCTCTGGCAAATAAACAATACATATTAAATAGACGTACAATAAGAACAGATGCACTACGCACATGGGGGTCTGGGGGGACTTGGGAATTTGGGACAAGCATCCACTCAGATTTGACCCATCGGGATTCGGGACAGACGCCCTTTTCTAAAATAATATATATACCCAAAAACCCTAAATTTGTCTTATATGGCTGTAAAATGCTCCAAAAATGATCAATCAGCCAAAAAATGCAAAAAATCACATTGTAAAGCAAAAATTTCAAATTTTTGCGTTTTTGTGAGTCCAAGTCCCTAAACGTCGGGACAAGCCCCCACCTAAAATTTCAAAAAAAAACCCGGACAACACCCCCCTCCCTAAACTGAAACCAGGGTTTTTTTTTTCAAAACGGCCGATGATCAATTTATGCTCATTTTTAAAATTCGATGCTCATTTTTAAGTTCAAATGCTCAAAATTTTTTAACGTTTTCTGAAAAGTTTTTGCACTGTTGCATACTTGCATGCCAAAACAACATGTATGTTGCCGTCTTTTGCTCACAACTAGAAGTACATACTCACTCAGTAAAGCCCAAACATGTGGCGCTGCGGATGTGTGGGAGGGGAGTTGTCGACAGGGAAGAAAGGGGTGTGGTATAAGCTAATAATTTTAAGTGAAAATTTTATACGGATTGAGGCTGGTCTGCGAATGAGTGGACCTTTTTTTGAGCGGAAAGACAATTAATCATTACAGCCCTAGGATCTGGGGCTGGACATCTCAGAAACCAGATATTTTAACGTTGAATGATCTTATGTCATGCGTTACGAATCGTGTATGTAATTTCGACAGATAAATCAGCATTGTGCGGTCTGTCTCAGCACCAGTATTTTGCTGCCTTATCATTTGCGCTGTAAATTGCGATTTAATTAAATGAGGAAGGTAAAAACTATTACTACTAAACTGTACTACTATTACAACTATCACTACTGCAGCGCAGCGGTACGCAGGTGGCAGCCATTGGAATGGAACCCAGAGATTTTCAAGTGTAATTTTTAATTTCAGCCACACAATGGAAGGGTCTGGAACGACAGCCCCCAGCAAAAAATTAGAGAATTTTTGTATTTATTAAGCCGAATCTGGTAAATGGAAGACATATCAAAAAAACTTTTTCGGCCGAGCAAACAAAACCAATGGGTACCCTCGTGTAAAAAATTATTCTTTGGGAAAAAATTTTGGAGGGGACTCCCCCCATTCCCTCCCTCCCACAGGTATATACGCCCTCGCCTGGCTATGCTCTTGTCTTGATAGAACGACCCTATCTATATACTTGTTACATAAGCTGAAATAAACTATACAAGCATAAGGTGAAGAATAGCAATTCAAGGTTTGGTATGTATATACTTAGTGCCTTAGAGACAGTTTCAAGTTTTAGAAATACCCGAAAAAATTTCCAACCGACAAAAGAATCAAAGGGGGGACCCTTGTGTAAAATATGACTCCGGAAATTTTTTTTGACAGTTTCTTAGGTTTTACTCCCGATGACGTTTTTGGGCAATAGCAACAATGCTCATTTGATGCTCATTTTTATTTCTCAATGCTCATTTTTATTCTCCAATGCTCAAATGAGCACAAATTTGAGCAAAAAAAAAACCGTGACTGAAACCACTAATTAAAAGGTTAATAAGATAACACCAATATATTAATAATACTGAAAGAATACCTGCTCTTCATATCGCCCACTATTGAGGACCGGGGAAGCATCTGCTGACAGGTTGCCATGGTGATGCAAAATTAGATGATTTTCTATTCGCCTGATGACCGCTCGCAACTTAGACGAGCACTCCGATTCCAATTCGTGCCCGAAAAACAGCCAAACCTAAAATCAACAGTAAAATGTGATAAATAAATACATAAATAAATAAATAAATAAATAAATAAAGTCAATATTAAACCACATTCAGAAGACATTTTGAAACAGTTTTGTATAAATATTAATTTTTAAAACGACTCACGTTTTAAATATATTGACAAAAGAAGGAATGGGTTCTTAGTAACAACTACAAGTAGAACTTCCAAAAAATACTGCCGATCAAAACAGCTGAATCTATGAATCTGATCGACTGAACAAAAAGCACAATCGACTTACGGAATAAAGATAGTAATCAAATAATTGCGTAAGCCCAGTGACAACTTCGAAAGCAATGGGTTTGATCATGTTCACGATGTGCAGGTATCGACCTGGAAATAAATATCAACTTTAATAAAATATTTTTTTTCATTCTTTTCAAGAGCTTCAAAAAGCCTTTCAGAAATTCATACTATCTGGCTCAGATTAACAAGATTAACTTAATAATTCAACATAGAAATTCATAAAAATTCGCAAGTAAATGCTAATGATACGGTTTACCTTACACAAAGTTTCATGAACTTCGTTGACTTTATGTTAAGTTACTCAAGTTAATCTGATCCAGTTAATGAAATTAAAGTGAAGTCCCAAGTTATTTTCAATAACAACCGGTAAAAAATGGGACAAAACAGCTTAGCACCAAAGTGCATGAAATTCCAACAGAAAGTACGTTCCTTGAAAAAATGGCCAATCAGATTCAACTTGTCATTAATAAAGGCCTATTCACACGAGGGCGCATGAGCGGGCGCATTGCATGGCGTACGCCGTGGCGCATAAGAGGGGGCATTCTATTTTCACAGTGCCTGCTGCATTATTTCACACAATGCAGTAAGCAAAGTGCGCCCGCTCATGCGCTATGGCGTGCGCCATGGAGCAAAATGCGCCCTCGTGTGAATAGGCCTTTAGATTCACAATGTCATTGACAGCTCTGCCTCAATTAATAAACCCTAGTGAAATTTCGACTATTTGAAATAACCCAAGCACACCATAAACTGAGCTAAATTTTAAACTCAACTGCTACTGTGATCTTTACTATTCTTAAAGTGGGTGATCGGA
>JASANF010017295.1:0-23843 GCA_030248245.1 Trissonchulus sp. WLG1_4
TAATGATGCGGTTTTTAGTCATCTTTTTCCCTTTCCCCCCACTTCCCCCCTTTTTCTCCTTTTTCGTCTCGCGGTTTATGTTTTTCCCAATTCTGTCATAATACCGTAACTCAAGTGTTTAAGTTACCTGGTCGGCCTACAGCGTTGAGCAGAAAATTTATGATATCTGGGCCCACCAAGAATCAAGGGCCATTAGAAGGAATTAGGAATCAAGGTGTGAGGGCCAGCAGCCCCGGACCCCCCAGCCCTTAAGTGGATTTAGGCGAAAGTTTAGGTAGGCGGGCCTAAGAATGGCCAAACGTGATTGGTTAGATTCGGGATCGGTGGATCCCGACAAAGCAACACAAAGAAAAGCCGAAAATTCCCCCCATTAGCTAAAGGAGTCGGTATAAAATTCTGCTAGAGGACGGTCGGTCCTGAACTTTGCTCTCCTGCTCCCCTGCTCTCTTTTTGCCCTTACCCATTTCCTTGCTCTGTCTGCCCCATTGTATTTCCTGCCTTGTTTAGGCGTCCAATAAATGAAATAACTCCAAAACCGACTCCGTGTGACCTTCTGCCGGCTTTCCAGCCACCCGTGAACTCTGTCTGTAGCGCCCCCCAGCGCTTTGCCATTTCTTTCAGCGGGCCTTATAGTGCCCCTTAGTGTATTACTGCCGCGCCATTCAGCGCCCACCCTCCTGTGCTCATTGTTCTCCAGTCGGCCGTCCGGCTCACGTCTCTCCCCCCGTGTCTCCCGTGCCGTGCGCATCCGCGCCCGGTCTAACTTTATCGCTCAGCCCCCCGGTCGTTGTCCCGCCGCGCTCCCCCGCGCCTCTGACCCCTGTTCCCTCGGCTGCGCCCGTGCGCCGTCGTGCCCCCCTCCGTGCTCCAGTCCGTCGCGAGTACCCCCCGGTCCGTGCTCTCGCCTCCAGCCCCCCTGGTCGTCCAGTCCGCTGTGCTGCCCTTCCGCTGCCGGTAGCCGCTCACCCCGTATCCGCGTTGCCGCCTGCCTGCCGTGGTCGTCCTCCCGTGTGTCCAGCTCCCGCTGCCGCCGCTGCGTCCACCCGTGCCGTCCGTTCGCTCCGCTCCACCCGGGTCCGTCAGTGCCGCCAATCCAGCTCAGCTCATCCGGCCTAACCCGTTGGTTATTATAGTAGCTGGTGTGGTCATAGTTGTGCCCTAGGCTGACCCTAAAAGGTAGATCAGTAGCAGCAGAACCAGTAGATTATTGAGTTGCCTAGTAGACCCAGAGACCGATCTAGCCTAAACAGGGTCAGGCTAGAAGATTGCCAGTTCCAGTTAAGGTTTTCAGGTTGAGTTGTATGTCCGTTCCGAAATCGCTAGTTTTGTGCCTATTACGCGGGTTATTTAGGTTGTAGAAGTTTAGCTACGATTGTCTGTTAGGTTGTGTTGTTCTATTTCTTGCAGGTTACGTACAGTTACACCGGTCGCACATAGTTGTTAGTGTTGAGTGAAGTTCGAGTTGTTAGTCAAAAAGTAACAGGAAAGTTTTATTGCTGAGATAGCGTTTGGGGAGTTGATCCGTTAGTGTCCCCCTGACACCGAAAAAGCAGGCGTCAGAGTTGAGCCAGGCATCTGAAACAGGGTATAAGTTCCTAGTTATCCTCGGCCTTGGTGTCCCCCCCGAATCACGACGGGCAGAGCACGAAAAGCTTGTCCGAGCAGTTTAAATCCCCTGTAACCAGTTGCTCAGGTAGAAGTTTAAGTAGAAGCTATAGGAGAGGCAAACTTTGAGTTTCATACACGTTGATTGAGAGTTAGCGAGAACTTAGTCAAAATTAAAGGGTGTGTTTCTGTCATTGAGAGATCAATAGAACTATAGGTAAACACGATCGCCGTGGAGGTAGTACTGTTAGTGTTTTCATATTGTATTTGTGTTTACGTACGTTTCGGCGATCGTAAGCATTTTGACTGAGTTAGCCAACAGAGGTACTGAGCTTAACTACGAGGTTGGACTAGGATCCATAGGTGACCTAAACGGATCTCTGTAGTTTAGTCTTCTGTAGCTACTCGGTTCCCTTTTCGAAGGGTGGAGCCCCCGCAAAAACATTTCTAACCTCTGCTACCCCACTGAGCTGAGTTGAGTTGAGAGATCCGATATAGTCAGGAAATTAGCTAGAACATTGATTCCTTGTATTGTCGCAGTATAAAGCATCTATTACCTAAACGTCACACCCTGTCCGCAACGTATGTCTTGTATTGTCAGTAACGTGTTGAGAGTGAACCTAAGGTGAAGTGATCGTTAGTAGAATCAGTCAAAGTCAGTAGTTCTCGCATAACAGTCAGAAAGTCAATTAACCCGTGTAGGCTTTTTCACATATATATGCCCGAGCTCATAAGCCTGGTTGCGTACGGACATGGCACCACATGTTGCCCATAAACTGACTGACTCATACATACATACGTGTGCCGCTACCAAATAATCATAAGGTTAGTAGCAGTTGGTTCGATTCTTGCCAATCGCGATTAAAACTGCAAATCGATACTAACACCGTAAGGTCGATCGCTCTCTGCTACTGTCTAGTTTTGCTCGCTGGCGACACTTTTGTCCAAACGTCGTATGCAAATACGTGACTTCCGTCACTAGCAATAGCAAATTTTCCGGCCTGGGCCGAACAGCGCGCTTCCGGGTCGGGCCCGGGCGGGAGGCCACGATCCGCTGCAGGCCCGGGCAGAACTCTACGTAGCACCAGCAGCCATCTCTGCTATTCACTTGGCTTCGCGAATAGTCGTCGTCGTGCCGCTTTGTAATGGGGTCACGGTGGAAGGTCATGTGTACATACTAGTGAGTGATGTGAGCGGAAACTGAAACTGAAACTAGTTTCAGCTTGTACAGGTTTCAGTTTCAGCGCCTGAAACTTAAACTGAAACTGAAACTAAATCTATGTTGCAGCTGCAACCTCAGCTGAAACTGAAACTAATCTAAGGCTGAAACTGATACTGAAACTTAAACTGAAACTAAAATCTGTCCAGAGCTGAAATAGCAGCTGAAACTGAAATGCCGCTGGAGCTGAAACTTAAACTGAAACTGAAACTGAAATTACGGGCAAGCTGAAACTGAAACTGAAACATAGTTTCAGTTTTAGGTCAAGTGATTTTCCGCCAATGCTGCTTTTCTTGCGTGTGTCTGAGTGTGTATGTGTGGGGATACGTGTGTGCACAAGCTGAAACTGAAACTGCAGTTTCAGTTTCAGCCTTAGGCAGTTTTAGTTTCAGCAGCCCCATCACACACATTATAATAGTCTCTAGTTTTTGGTGTGGCTGATTTTGTTAAAAATTGCAAGTTAAGTAATGTGCGAACATCAGTGCAAAAACGTTTTGATTTGTTTCCAAAGTTTTTTCAAATTTATTTTTTAACTCTTTATAAGAAAATACCCAGAAAATCATATGGTACACTGCATGATGAACCTCCAAATATCGGGCTATAAAACTTAACCAGTTTATTTTAGTGACTGTATCTTTTAACTGTTTTTGGGAATTGTAGATCTTTGTATTAGGTGGCAATATTTAATCGTACTGTCACAGTGCCACACAACGAAACTTATGCTTAAGGTAAGCGTAAAAGTTGACTTGAATTCAACTGGGCTTCCGAACATCCAGACAGCCTTCACGGATACTTTCGGGCAATTACGGACATTCGGAGAACTGTGAATAAAACTACTCCTACTCGGCTCGGACGCGGACAGCCCTTACGGACAAGTATAAACCGGGCTCAAGTCTGACAGAAAATCCCTAAATGCGCCACTTACTTATTTCAGTGGCATGACTTCCGCGACTACTTGCTGTACTCTATTTCATGTACTAGTCATTTTTGAAAGTCTACCGTAAAATTATATTTACCTAACAGTTTAGATTTAAATTTATTTGGGAATAACGCTGCACCAAATTGACTTTTTTTGAAAATTTAGGTATTCATGCCATGATTATGGAGGCATGCAACAAAGTGCGCAATTTCAGAGACGTAACAATGAGGGTAGCCTTAGGCTGGATTTCACAAAGGTGGTTTTACTAAACCATGGTTTTACGTACGTTTTTATATGATTTGCACGTAATTTCATTACGAAATATCGCCTGATTCGTTACGAATTTCCTAGGTTTTCTAAAACCATGGTTTTAGCTGAGTTGAAATTTCAGACCTGCAGCACAGCAGGTCTCTGTTTTGCTGAAATTACAACTGAGCTAAAACCATGGTTTTAGAAAATCTAGGAAATTCGTAGCGAATCAGGCTATATTTCGTAATGAAATTACGTGCAAATCATATAAAAACGTACGTAAAACCATGGTTTAGTAAAACCACCTTTGTGAAATCCACCCTTAGTGTTTTTGACCGGCCTGAATTTTGCCGCCCGCCGGCCGACCCGACGCTCCGGCCGGCCGAAAAAAGCCGGCATCGGCCGGCCGGCCAGCCGGCTAAAACCAGCCGCCCAGCCGGCCGGTCAAAATCGACCGGCCGGCCGGCCGGTTAAAATCCACCGACTGACAAAATTAGGCCGGCGTATTATAACAATCCGGCAGGCTAAGTTATGCCAAAATGACCATCTGGGAGTTGGATAAATTGGTTTTGTCCGTAAATTCAACCGCTCCGGCCGGCCGTCCGGCGGCTTTCACGGGCCGGCCAGGCCGGCGGCTTACGCGGCCGGTCACCAGCACTAGGTAGCCTACGCCGACGAATAGCAGTTGTAAGTGTAAGTGTAAGCTTGGTATTTAGTAGGGCTGCTCCGGCGACCATCTAGAATAAGTAAAAATGTGTAGCTAACGCAAAATATAACAAAACTGAAACTAAATGCTTTTGGAACTGAAACTTAAATTGAAACTAAATCAATCTCGGAGCTGAAACTTCCTCCATATATATTTACAACCGTTCAGCGTTCAGACAATAAAAACGCCGATGTATGCGTTGAGCGTTAAACCAGTTAATCAAGAAATCACGCCACTAACATCCACATGACATAAGATCCGCTTTTTTGAGATAATTTTTAATTTTTTTCCTACATATGAGATTTCTTTTGACGGCTGCAAAGGACATAGAACGGCTGCGGTATAGCTATAGTATAGTATAGCTAAGTATAGCTATAATATAGTGATAAGCCTGTTGGTAAAAATCCAACTCGGAGATAAAGCTAACGACAGTTAAATTAAAATTTACTGTTTACAATAGTACAATATTATTAAATTATGTATATCTCACTTTAAAACAATAAATTCACGGTGGGAACTGTATTATCACTGAACCACGACACAATAAACAGAAAAAAGCATCAACAAAAACAAAAGGTGATGGTAAAATTAAAAAATTGTACAAAAAATGTAAGTTTACATTATACTAAACCAATAATACCAAAAACACCATGATGAAAAAATTAAAAACCAAAAAATAAATGCTATATAGCTGTATTAAATATTCAATTTAATGATTTGTTTTGCAAAAAACAATTTAGTCCGAATTTAACCACAAAAATGTGTCATTTGCACAAAATCATTCTCTCAAAAGTTCAAACTTAATCTTTCGAGTGTACAACCACTGATAGACACTATTATTATACAGAGAATAAATTTTATTTACAAGCGTGAGTACAATTGAGTTTTGAATTACAAAAGTATTCAAAACTACTGTCAGGCTTACGAGGCACACAGATACAAAATTCAATAAGTTTGGTATCAAGTCTTCTTAAAAATCGCGATCGCTATTTCAAAAGCATAAATTCGAACTTATAAATTAGCACAAATATATCAAAATATCAAGTAAACTTTTTGATTCATGTAATCGTAACTCTAGATCATAATTTATATACAGTTTCACTAATATATATTACAAGTCAAAAATACACTAAACAATCCATATAATACAAATCACTAAATCTAAAGCTGGATTCCAGCGTGAGCTTATGGCTAGTTAACCGTTACTAGCGAGGGGTTGGATTCACAACCAAAGGCCCGGGGCTAAAAAACGTTAGATTTAACTCATGCAAAACATCACAAAACGCCAAAAAAGGGCAAAAAATAAGGGTTTGGGGACAGCTAAAGTATAATATACTCATTTGAGTTTCTACCCCAAATCAAATTTTTGATAAAGATAAACTTTTGAGGATGTCTTGAGTATCAGTTGGACCAATGGTATAGGCATAGTTCTACTACACTATGTATATACCAACTAAAGTGAACATGAAATTTTCAGATAAAAAACACTATTCTGATTGCCTTTTATCGACACCGTAGTTTGGTGTTAGATTATGAATACCAGCCCAAAAACATAATAAACACACACAAACAAACAAACAAACAAACAAAATTCAACGATAAAACTGCTTAGAAAGGTCGGACGCCAGTTTTTCAGAAAAAAACCACAAAAATACGAGAAAGCTAGATGAAACAGCAATTTTTTTATAATTTTTATCCAAAACAATTCGAAAAACTTCAGTAACACAGAACAACTAAAACATTATAAGATTACAATGAAACTAGACATTCGACTAACATAAAAACATGGCAACCAATGAAGAAAAGATAAAATTGTGCAATAAATATAAAATTTGAAAAAAACGGTGTGCAGGGGCAGGTAGACACTTCATGAACATCAAATATATCAAGAGTACATAAAAGTATATACAAACTTGATAAACCCTTGGTATGAATAAAATTATATACTCTTGATGTAGCCAATCATATAAATCTACAACTACGCAAACCTATGAAAAAAGATATATTATAGAATATATTATATGCAGTAACACAAAACTTTAGCCTGATACTAAATAATAATCTGTAGTAATAATTTAAACCAAAAATACAAAACTGTACAGACACTAGACACCAGCGATACAGTTACGCGCTTTCAAAAATTTAATTTGAAAAATTGAAGGAAAAAGAAAAATCAAACTGTATCGGTGGTTCAAAAAACCAATAATACAAAAATAAAACTCTCACAAAATTATGGAATAAAATGGCATAAACGCTGGACATATTATAATGTACGTGATAAAAAAGCAAAAAATACTTAATCCGATGAAATTACTAAAAAAGTAGCTATAAAATCTATTCGCAAAATCTATCAAATTGGTAAAAACTAGTTTAAATTTAAACAGTTTTTAAAAAGTTAAATTTGGAAATACTACACAATATTATGAAGCCCACCGGTCCATATAGACACAATATTATAGTCTCATTATAGCCCGGTTCATACTTGTCCTTAAGGACACAGGGACAGGGACAAGGACAAATTTCGGTCAGCTACTGTGAAGAATTGGCACAAGCGCTTTGGCTAATTTTTTGCATACAATCTGCAAATGACCCCAACTTAATCCATGCGAAAAGCTGGTTTCGTCGGCCTGGCAGTTTTCTTGGAATAGCTTAAGGACAAAACGATAGGGACAAGGACAAGGACGAGTATGAACCAGGCTTATTAGTTACAAAAAATACGACTTAGCTTTGATTAGCAGTGTTAGTAGTAATACAAAATCAGTGGAGTATTATATACACAGGCTTACTAAGCAGGGCTTGACTGGGTTATATTAGATAATTTTTTAAAAAGTTGAAAAAGCATGTTAAAAATTAAAGATAATTTTTTCCAAAAGCCGAAAAAACATGTTAAAAATTAAAATATCCGATTTATTTAAAATTCAAAATATTCAGTCAAAACTATTTAAATTTATCAAAAAAGTTTTACGCAAAAATTCTTTCTAGAAACTTCACACAAAATATCAAGAGCACAGGCTGCACGCTGAGAGGCATATTATGATACACAAAATGACTACTCTTGACGACAGACAGTGTCAGTGACATAAAGAGCACTAAAAGTTGACAGCAAGACGGTTTGAGGCTGGGGATTTTAGTTGTGGAGGTAACACGCAGGTAGGTAGATTAGCAAGAGTACTAAATGACCACTTTGGGTGGTTTATGTACTCATGGTAGTAGTAGTATCATTGTAGTAGGTTGGTCGTGAAGTAGCTACCCAGTAGTTTGAGCCGATATAAATGATATATACATATGATGACAGCGTTTTTTGAATAAAGTAATTAACTTGACAAAATTCAACTCTAAAAAATTGCGCATTGCAGCGCAAATGTCTGAAAACTATTGAAAACAGACGATTTTTTGGTACGAAATTCTAGGTTGAAGAAATTGGCACCAATTTTAAAAGCTGGCTTTAGAAGATTTGTCTGGCAAAAGCTTTTCACGAAAAAACATCTAACCACAAAAAAATAAAACCACTAGCTCAAATCCAACGCTCAGTCCAATCAAAGTTTATTAAAATAAAAAAAACCCACTAAGAAAGCGTCTGACACAAAAAACAGTGTCGGTAGAACTGCTTGAGCGATTATAAATATAATATGAACGGTAGGACGTCAGTCTAGTCTAATCTCAAATCCCCAATTCCTACAGCGTAGCCACCCACGAGCCCGACCTGGGTCGTTTGGAGGGGATGGGGTCGGTGGTACGGGGTCGTTGAAGGTCACCGCCGTCCAGGGCATCGTGGGGGGCCATCATGGGGGGCCCGTGGGGCAGATGGTGAGACGCCCCCTGCGGCCCCCCGCCCACGTGGCCCGACGCCTGGCTGTGGTGATGCGGCAGGAGGTATGGCACCTGAAATAGCAAATGAACTAATAGTGGGATTCACAGGTGTTTCGTTTAACACCAGTCTAAGTCGAACTCGACGTTATCTCATTGAACACAGACGTATATTATGTAACTTTTCATTTCCTTGTTCTATTTCGTTCGAAAGGAATAAATTTTAGACAAAATCTAAAGTCATACGCCTATTTGTGAAGCATTCAGCACCTGGCTTTTTATTTAACTCCGCTGTATGCAGCCAAAATCAAAGGTTCACACAAAACTATCTAGAACTGATCTTATACTGACTCGAGCGTCAGCTAGCTGATATTTATTCAGTCAAAACAGATTACTGGATGCCAAAAAAACTTGTACCCGATTGCAAAAAGCAAGCATTGACACATATTATAGTGTCACTGCGTTTAGCTATAGACGTCAATACAGTTAATCTAATCAACATGAGAGATAATTAATCTAATCTAATCTATCGTGAGATTATAGCCCGGTTCATACTTGTCCTTAAGGACATAAGGACAGGGAAAAGGACAAATTTTAGTCAGATGCTACGGAAAATTTACACAAGCGTTTTGGATAATTTTCTGCATACAATATGGATGTGACCCAGACTTTCTTCATGCCAAACATTAACTTATTTGGCCAAGTAGTTTCCTTGGAATCGCTTAGGGACAAAACGATAAGGACAGGGACAAGGACAAGTATGAACCGGGCTTATCTAGGTTAATCTAATCAATCTGACGTGAGAGACCCTTGGCCTACCTGTCCGTGGGGGGCACTGTGATTGGCTGCTGCGGACATGGGGGCCACAGCCATGAGGGGGGACACTGGCTCTGCCTTGATTCCCCGCGAGCCCCCGCCCCCTCCCATCGACTCCCCGCCGTGCGAACCCAGTAGTCTGGAAAATACAACACCAGAAACTCTCAAAAAAATCAATTCAAGTAAAATAATAAAATGCCTGACTTGTCTTAAGGACACAGGGACAGGGACAAGTACAAAGTTTGGGCAGCTGCTGTGAAAATAATGGCCAAAAAGTTTCGGCTGACTTTTTGCATAGTTCGTGCTAAAATATCGTCACATTTGGCCAGGCAGTTTTCTTAGAATTGCCTTGAGGCAAAATGATAGATCCACACCCAAAGTCAAGAAGAGTATGAACCCTAGCCATTGGTAGTTAGCTTGTGAATTCCAATATTTTCACTGGTTAGAACTACACTAATGCTTATTACTAAAATTACTTCAACTTAATTGGTGCAATTGCAATATTATTGTAAGACTTGCAGAACTGAGCTAACAGGTCTTTGACTGCAACGAGAGAAATTCTAAATAAGTACATAACCCATCCAGTATCCATATTATAAATGAAATCATGGTTTGTTTTTCAAAAAACAATTATTACGTTTAAACCCAAACGGGATCATAATTGACTATTAATCCTTATTTCTTATTTCCCTGCTGGGCAGGCCAGGCCACTTACGATGCACCCGTGGCGGCGGCGGCAGCACTGTTGGTGGGAAAGAAGCTGCCGGGCTGTATGTGGTCGGGGGGCTGTCCGGAAGAGTGGGGGGGCATCCCACCGGCCCCCTGCGACCCCCCCGGGCCCCCCACCTGAGTGGCCGCGGCCCACGTGCTCAGCAGGGAGCTGGCCGGACCCCCCAGGGCGCTCAGGGCCTGCGACAACTCCGCCGAGCTCAGCTGGAAGTCTAAAGCACAAATAATAAATACTTAGTACTTAGTAATAAATGCTTAAAATAAATGATACTTAATAATAAAAATATTTAATAAATACTTAAAATCAATTGTTAAAATAATACTTAAATAATAATAGTACCTGATACTTACTTAATACAATATATACTGAATGGTGACAGTAATAAATAATATTTACTACTTAATATATGGACTAGATAATATAATACTAATACTTCTTAATTAATACCGAATGGTTAAAACAGGACATACGTAAAACCTGAACTAAGCTAGATTACTTTCAAAGGTATTTAATCCATTAATTAATTATATATTTAAATAATTAAATCATACGGACACACGTCATGTGCTTTAATTTAGCAAGCTGAAATTTGGAAATTTGTCACAGTACACTGATACTATCTATAAATGGGCATAATTTTACTAATTACGTCTGTTTATCTGGTTGCAGTGCCCGTTAACCCAAAAACTGACAAATTTCACTAAACGCTATTTCGGATAGAGCGTTGACAAAGCCCTAAAAATTTACTAAAGATAAAATAGTCTGCCTTGTCCCCCATTCAGGAAGTTAAGCATACAGTAACCCGGGGGTATATTCCGGGGGGGTCCTGTATTGAAATTTTTACTGTAAAAGAATCAGACAAAAAAGTGCCGTGGTTTGGCGAAAAAATTAACGATTTTTAAAAACTTTGCCCAAAACACAGTGTTTTAGAGTAAAAAATAAGTCAGCAAATAAAAATACAATAATAAATAAAAGTAAAATTTGATCAGAATTTAAGCAAAAATCGCCTAAATTTGACAGAAATGCCCATATAAAGAACCCATTTTATAAAAGTTTCTCATTTCCTGGTACCTTGGCTCTAATTTTGCTTGCCTTGTACCGAATTCCAAAATCTGAGGGATCTCGGACCTCCCGCCCGACCCCCCGCGTGTGAAACTGCGAGCTCAACTATCCAAATATTCTATCATTTACGAAAAACTGCAAATAAATTACTGTAACAGAGCAACTGAAGACACCAATACTAATGTTTAAACTAAATACTGACTTAATATTTGATTCTTAATGTTAAAAAAGGAATTAAATTAATTAGTTAAAACTTGGGGGCCATTCCTTTACAGGATTAAAGGGTTAATTTTAATCGGACCTAACGGTTAATCCAGCTTAATCTTAAAAATGTCATTGATCCAAAACCTCCAGATTAAACGGACTTAACTTTTAGCGCGCTGCTTTTTGATCGGACTAAACGGACTTAACTATGCACTCTAATGTTAAGTGTGCACGTTAAATCCGTTTAGTCAAATGGTAGTTCTGGAATGAGGTCAGACTAAAATTAAGCCGCTGACTTATTTTATCTACTTTAGTCCGTTTAACCCGATTTGCCATTCCTAAACCTCGGACTAAAATAAGTCCAGTCCGTTTAATCCGGTAAAGGAATAGGCCCTAAGACAGCTAATCCGGACTTGACTAACCGGATGGGAAATTGGATGTGAGATTGGGATAGTTGACGAGGCTGACGGCGCCGGGGGGGCCAGAGCTGGCCAGAGAAACACTGGGGCTGCCAATGCCCCCGCGACCCCCCGACGACACTGCACAGCTGGAGCCCTGAAAAAATAAAAAGGATCAGACGTAGGCAGGTAGTCAATTCAGGGGTGGGGGGTGCGGAGCAACTTTTCGGAATGCTCCGGCCAATTTTGCCTCGGGAGCCAGCGATTTTGACGTTATGAGCTACTGTCAAGACCATACATGGGCGTGGGGGTGGGTGGAGGTTTAGGTATTTGCACCTCCCGCCCCCCACCCAGAATGTTTTGAAGGTAGCTCACGAAGCAAAAATGGGTGGCTCACGATGCAAAAACGACTGGAAAAGTTGCCACGTACCCTCTGCCCCCCAAATGCCAGAATGCGCCAGCTGCCCACGTATGGTCAAGATGTTCTGGGGGGGATATGTGAAGCACCTGTGTTAGGGGGGACGATGTTGTCCCCACGTCCATGTATGCTTGAGTCCGTAAGAAGCAGGCCTCCTGTTTCGCTCTCAGATCCTTACAACTTACCCCACTGGCTATGAACTGGCCCCTATTCAAACATGTGCTTCAAAGTCACAATAATAAAGTAAACACGTCAATAGCAGTCATACATTTACAATTAACAGCAGATTTTAACTAGTACTTTTAAGGTAGCGTAATTATGCAATTTAGTAATTACATTTTTTGTCAACACAATCAAGTATTTTTTATTATAAAATATAATGTTAATAAAGGAACCTTCAATAACATGTAGATTTAATATTATCCTGAACGCATTGTTTTGACATAAACGGTAAACGGTGCCAAATAAGTTAATAAAGCCTGAGCTCGAGCTAGACTTTAGTCGGCTTTGACCGCTGAAAAAATTCAGGCCAATCGGAAAAAATTTAGGTCACGGCCTTAGCTATGGCCTAAAAAAACCCAGACTGTATTGTAGGTGAGTATCAAGCGGAAGCGACCCAAACCCAGCTTAAGGCTGTTTTCACACTTACAGCCGTATTTCCGTACAGCCGGCAAAATGACGAAATAGTCACGCAACTAATAGTGTATTGTGTTTGTGTATAATAAGATCAGATTGTGGCGTGATTTTTTCGTAATTTTACCGGCTGAACGGACATACGGGTGTCTGTAAGTATGAATCGCGGCTGATTATAAAACACTTATAATATAATTCTCAGCCCTCCCCTACCATTGCAAAGGCAGGCGTGGGCGGTCCCCCGTTCCCACTGCCCCCTCCCCCCGCCCCATTACTGCCCCCTCCGTGGCTGTTGGCGGGGGGCGGCGGTATGGTGACCCTGAGCCCGTGATGATGGTGACCCCTGGCCGGCCCCCCCTGACTAGACTGCTGGGACTGAGAGTGGGAGGGCGGGGGCGCTGGCGAGACTGGCTGGGTGGCCCCCCCTGCGCCCTCTCCGGACGTGCCCGGCAAGGCACTGCACCCCCCGCCGTTGGACCCGCCCTCGCCCCCACGACCCTGGGCCCCGCCGTAGCCATTCGCTTGGCAGAAGTCTAGACCGTCTGAAAAAACAAACAAACACGTCATATGAAATGAAGTATATTTATGAGAATATTTATACTATTGGATAAAGTTATACAATTATAATATCAACTGTGCCTATTTCACTATCTTCTATATATAATGCAATAACTGATCTAAGACATTACCAGCTCCGTCAAAAGTACTGGTTATCAGAATATGAGGTTGGAAAGTTCACAGATGTGACTCAGAATTAATTAAAGAAAAAATTTGAGCTGTGAGAGTGTGAGCACTAAACTATAAAAGATCTAACTGAATACGAACGCAGAATGGAAAGATACAAAGCAGTATCTGTAAGGAGGGAATGGGCCAAACATCGCAACGAACTGTAATTAGAAACTCTATTATGAACTACGTCTTACTCAGCCGGAAACATGTCTGATTCAGAAACAACCATGTCTGAAATTTGGATAGCCTCATTAAGAAGAAGAAAACTTAATAGCTGTTCAGATTATATTATATTTATTTCCCCCCCGTACTTTGACTGGACGTAGGCGTGTGCGGGCTGGGGGCGTGGGAATGGTGGGGACTGGCATGGGGCTGATTGGGGGGCTGGGGCGGGGTCAAAAGGTGCGTTGGCAAGCCGGCTGAGTAGGCAGCACTGTTCTGCAGCAGAGGCAGCATTGACGGGGGCACTCCGCTCTGAAACAGAAAAAACAAAACTCTACAAATGACTTAGAGGCTGATCATGACATATCTCTATTTTCTGTGAGTGTGAACGCTCACTATCTTTAGCACATCTCTTCATTGATTGGCTGATTTTCTCTGAGACTTTGGTTCAGGCTCAGCTTAAGATATTGGTCGAAAATTAATTGAGGGAGACCATAGGTTCGTACAAAACCTTCAAAGACGTTCGTTCGAAAAATTCAGTTTCAGTAACATCAAAAAAACACACCATAAAAAAGTTGCCACTTCGCTCCCGGCTAACACTATTGTGAAAAACACAACAACCAAATTTTCAAATCAATCTATACACTCAAATGATTATTCTATGATAATTTAACTTCAGCAAAACATCCTCAAGCCAGCCTACTCTATGCAGGGAGTGATGTAGGGTGGCTTGGACACTGCCGGGGGCTCCGGTGGACCCTGGCCCCGCGGAATGTGGGTCCCCCCCGGCGCCTCCGCTCGGCACCCCCCCGTTGGCCGCCACTGAGCTCGGGGGCGGTCCCCCCTGGATCACATTGGTCAACTGGCGACAATACTCCACTGCGGCCGCCGTAGCACTGTCCTGCAGATATTATATATAAAATAATATTATCAGTCTCTAGATATTCTAAAGGAGCTAAGGCAAATATTTATCCTAGTAGATCAAAATCAGTAGTAGATTGATTATGTATGGCTTAAATCTATTATAAAAATCAATATCTGCAGATAAATATATATGTTCTAGAATTTTCCAGCCGGCAAAAAGTCACCAATTGAAAAGTCAGTCTACCGTCAATTCTCTCACAGATGATGCCCTTACATAATAATATAGCTGTTCCTACAACATTTCGGCTTGGTTTAGTTACGTATAAAGCATCAGAAAACTATTTCTCCCACAGTTTTATGGCAGTCTTAGCATTACAAGCATAATCATTCACACATCTGGAAGAGTCCCTACCTGAGCCGTGCCCCCGAAGGCGCCCCCGCTGGGCAGGGTGACTGAGCTGGGCACTGGACTAGAGGGGCCCGGGCTGTCGTCGTCCGAGTCGCCCGGACTCTGGCAGGGAAGGCCGTTCCCGTTCTTCTGCTCCTTTCGTTGCAGGGCCTAGAAAAGGACGGAGGACTATGACTAATGACTAGAGTAGTGGGGTTAACGACAGCTTTGAATCCCAATGGGTCATTCCGATACTGTCCAAAGTCTGAGCGAAAATTGCTGAACCCTGAAGCCAAACAGGTGGCGTGATTTTTGATACTACTTACGGTGGTCTTGATAGCTGAATTTCGTTCTTTTCGTAATGCAATCGCGTGTTTCTTTTTGTCTCAGGGTCCAGAAATTTTCGGTCAGACTTCAGGAAGAATCCCCCTTCCCTTTCCAGATGCTAGATTACCAAAGCAAACGACAGGCGTTTGCATTAGGGCTACACATACAGTGGCAAAATAAGACATAAGAAAGTGGAAAAAAAGCCAGAACAGCTGAAACAACTTGAAAATGGTAAAAAAGCAGAAAAAAGTTTTTCATACATAAACACGGTCAACAGAACCATAAAAAATTAGTTACCCGTAAACTATTTATATCTCGGGGAGACAGGAACTTGAAAAATCTGTTTCAGATAGGACCGATTCATAGGTTATTACACTTGACCAAACTAGCTGCAATTTACAAATACAAATACGGAAGTTGGCCTTAACGTCCCTAAAAAACTCGTCATGAAAATTTGTGCAAAGTCGACCAACTGTTCTAATTTTCACAATCTTGACCAAACTTTAGCGTGAGAAACACTGAAAGGTATTGATGTTTTAAGCTGAGAATCAACCGTTTCTATAACTTTCCAGGCCAACTTTTGCATTACCGTTTTCATGCCAGCTATACGCACGGTTCATATTTGTCCTTAAGGACACAGGGACAGGGACAAGGACAAATTTTGGCCAGCTGCTGTGAAGAACTGACGCAAGCGTTTTGAATAATTTTTTGCATAGAATCCGCAAGTGCAACTTTATTCATGCGAAAAGTTGGTTTAGTTGACCATGTGACCATGCAGTTTTCTTGAAATCGCTTAAAGACAAAACGATAGGGACAAGGACAAGGACGAGTATGAACACGGCTTTAGGAGACTGAGTTTGGACTGTGTCTAGTCTGGTGTACCTCAATGATGTCCTGGTTGGTCCTGGACTCGTGGGGCTCGTTGTACTCTGTGTACTTGAGCAGCACCTTGTCCATGTCGGTGGAGGCGTACTGGAACAGCTTGTTGCTGGAGTTGAAGATGATCAGGGCGATCTCGCAGTCGCACAGCACCGACAGCTCGTACGCCTTCTTCATCAGCCCAAACTTGCGCTTCGTGAACGTCACCTACAAGTAAAACACAGCACTAAATATATATATATATTACCATATGCTGCTGACTTGTGTTTTAGCAGTTGTTTTTGTAGATATATATTGTACTTATTTTGCATATAGCTATTTTTTGTAGCTTGTGGCTTGTTTCTGTATACATTCGTAATATTATATGCCTGCACAGACATCATATAACAGTACGAAAATTTAAGGTACCCCTTCCCCTACCTTTTGGCGGGACTGGAACCTCCATAATAATCATCATAATACCCATTATTGTAGTGCCGAATGCAAGAATATATAGTTGTTATGGTGCTAGAATACGTATATTATACACTGAACAGATTTTGGCGGCAAACGCCGACGATACTTCAAAAATCCCACGCTCCATATCCCAAAAATACATACTCACAGTCATACATTGGCGTGGGGGGGTTTTTCCACCCCCCCCCCGGAAGGCATCCTGACCCCCCCCCCAGAATGTTTTGAAGGTAGCTCACGAAGCAAAAATTAGTGGCTCACGAAGCGAAATTGGTGGCTCACGAAGCAAAAATAGCCGGAAAAGTTGCTTCCCCCCCCCCCCCCCCCCCCCCCGGTGACTCACCCCCCAGAATTTGGTGGCTGCCCACGTATGCTCACAGTACGTATCGCAAACTCGTTCTGTACGTATATCCTCCCTCACCCTATTAAACTGCTGCAGAATCTCTATGCAGGAAGCCAGCAAGTGGCAGCAGAAGGCATGTACAAACAAGCAGCAGCTATGTCAACTCCCCACCCGCTCCACAGTCGCTGTGTAAACCACAGTCCTGTGTAGTCGCGTGCCTGTCTGCTTAAACTTAGCATATACTACTACTACAATATACTACTAATATACAAGTAGTGATACTGTATTAATAATGTAATGTATATGATATATTAGCTGCAGCGGCGGATCCAGGATGAAATTTTTTTTTTTTTGGGGGGGGGGGCACACGCGCCGGACCGCCCCCCCTGGATCCGTTCCGGAATAGCTGCTATGCGGCACGCTCGAAGCAGAATAATTACTGTTTATAAAAAGAAACTGAAAAGAGTACATAACACAGATCACGTGACGATCTAAATCAAGAATTAAAAAAACGATTGGGCCACCCCTATACACTTGATTTGCTATTTTACGAGCTAAAAATTTTGGGTAATCTAAAAAAAGTAAAAAATTTGTAAATTCCTTTGAACACGAAAAAGGTTTTCAAAATAAAATTACAACATTAGACGACATTGCACACTTGCGTATCAAAACAACTGCTTTTATTGCTATAGCATTCTGAGTAGGGACATTTCCTAGCCCCCCTCCCCTTGTTTATACTGAAAAAGATAGCCTAGACCTTACCACCGGGTTTCTTATAATATGCATCCAACTCTACCTGTCTGTTGCGTTCGTCCTGTATCCGGGAAATCTGTATTTTCTTGCGTCCCATTCCGGCGGCTGGCGTTCACAATCAGCAGTGATCAACTAATTAATTATATAACAAAATAAATTAATATTAATTTAATAAGACGTCTTCCAGGGTTCAGGTCCTCATTATTGACACAATATGTACAACATTCTGAAACATAAAGAACAAACTGTATATATAAATATTGTATGTAGAAAACAGCCATATATGTAAGAAGGGAGAATGGGAGACCCCCCCCCCAAATAGGGGGCACGCAAGAGACCCGAAAATTTATACAACTATAAGTGTATGACTATAACTGGTAAAAAATGGCACTTTTTTCAAAAAATTCGGCATTTTTCTTTAAAATCGGCAACATTTAGGCCATTAGGTGAGGTCCTAAAATTTGGCCGGAGGGGACCCCCAAAATTTTGACCACTTTACATACTACATAGTATACAATGAAACGCAGCAGAATTATACTTCTATAGAATTTTAGAATTAGAATATGCGGATCATATTCCACTACAAAATAGATTCGGACTACTAAATTTCTAATGAGAAACCTGATAAAAAATCGCAGTCTAAATAATATAAGACAGGAATCATATGAGTAACCGATAACTAATTATAAAACTGAATGAATTTTTTCGTCAGACGGCATGAAATTTAAAACAGAATCTCAGATATCTAGACAGAACTAGAAAAAACAAGTCTAAAAAAATGTCTAAAGTGTACAAATGTAATGTAAAATAACCACGTCTAAAGTTGTATATACATATATAATTCTAAATTATGGTCGGACTTAACAAAATTATTAACAAAATATTAACAAAATTATTAACAAAAAGTGTATGTACAAAAAGACACATTAGACTTTTCAACAACAGAAAGTTTCTAAAATATAAGAATATATAGACCTGCGTTTAGGAACTGACTGACATTTTAGTAATGAACTAAAAAAGTAAAAAAAAAACATCTCAAGGGTTATAATTAGGATATATACCTTCGCACACTCCGGTAGCGTTTACTCTTGAATGGCCAACAAGTCACCAAACAACCAAAACCTACCTACCACCCCACCTCCTTTCACAATTTTAAATCTATATACAGTACTGCGCGGCAAAAAGTTCCCTGTTCGTCGGCGTACGACGAGCTTCATCGTTCGCGAAAAGTGACGAACGGTGACCGGAAAGTGACGAACAAAAAATTTTTAATTTTTCACTTTGTTACATTGAAAATGTGTTCTGGAGCCCTTTTTCAAAAAACTGTTGTTCGTCACTTTCGGGCCAAAAATGGTCATTTTTCGAGACGGATGAAGCTCGTCGTACGCCGACGAACAGGGAACTTTGCATAGTACTGTACTACTGTATACATGGAATGGGGGTGGATGGTTTTCAACACCCACGAGAAAGCACCTCGACCTCATTCCCCAGAATGTGTGAAATGTTGCAGAATTGGTGGCTCACGAAGGAAAAAGGGGCAGAAAAGTTGCTCCTCACCCCTCCTTTCCCCTGAATTGCTACCTGCCCACGCATGTTTGAATCTGAACCGTTAAATCCGATTCTGGATGACAAAATGTGCTGGTCCTGGTAGGGTATATAAAGCAGAAGCAAAGATAGGCTGACAGACCTATATACCCTTTCCTTTCCTTCAAGAATTACAGCAGACTGAAAACATATTAATGTAAAGTGTAAACTCATTCGAAAATCAGCACACCGAATGTGGCTTTGATCTCAGCAAAACATGACCTAATATATAGGCAAACCTTGAACAAAAAAACGGCACTAAATTTAATAACAAAAATACAAAAATGTACAAAAGGCGCACTTATTAATAAGCAGCTAGTGAGTAATACTAAGAAACAACTGTTCCTCATTCTAATGCAGGCAATTAATAACTCAGAACTCTGAACATTCGCATACAGCGAAGTTGGAACGCTTCTAATCAAATGAAAAATAATAAATAATAACATAACTAAGCTAATAATAATGACTACTAATTAGTAACATCTGAATCATTAGAGAAAGAAACTTGTCCAATCCAAGTAAAGAACGGATAAATCGCAAATAGAAAATTTTTGAACAAAAAATACGATGACGAACACGTTAAGAGTCAACTAGCGATAAAAATAAATTCGAGGTCACAGCAAACACCCACAATGAAAGATAAATTATAGTGAGTATATAGATAGAGGCGTTTACCTGGTTAAAATCGCGACAAAAACTGAATTCACCCCAGCTATCAAACAGTTTGACACAGGGCTGGTATGGGGGGGGGGTTCAGGACCTCACGACATTTGTGATTTAGTACAAGGGTAGCAAAACTACTATAAAACTGGCTCATAAATACAGACAGCTCTATCAATTTTATGCCATATTCACCTCAATTTTGCTCAAAATTTTCAAAAAAGCAACTTTTTCGCCAAAACACGGTAATTTTTTATCTGACGTGGTGCAAGGACAGTTAAAGTGTCGGTAGAAGACCCCCAGAAAAGACCCCCGTGTTAACGTAGGCTTACAGGACACAACTTTTGACCAAGCACAGAACTTTTGACCAAACTTCAAGCCCCAGCATATTCCAGGCTCCAGAGTTACCCCTCACTCAAATCCACAGCACAATGTGTCCACTCAAAGAATGAATTCAAATTTTCCTCCATTAACCAACGCCCACGGAGGCGGCAATAAGGGCCAACGCCAAGTGGCCACTGAGTAAAATCAGAGAACCAGCAGTAATACCAAGAAGTTGGCTAAAGGCTGACCAGAGGCCGTTTGAACATTCCAAAGTCCAATCCAGCATGGAATGGCTAACTTTAGGTTGGAATTCTGGCCAGCCAAGTTGGTTATGTAACACAGCTCAGGATAAGTGGTTTAACCAGGAATTTTTCTGGGGGGTGGCTGAACCAGAAAGTTTTCTGGGGGACCGCAATCCCCTCTTTTTAATCCAGTTCCCACATTGCGTATGATCAGCAAAATGTGATAATAGAAAAAGGCTGAACCCTGAGAAAAAACAAAATACGCAATTTCAATATGAAAAGAACAAATTTCAGTTATAGATCCAGAGATCAGAGTACAGCGAAAATATGTAGCTGCTAAAAATCTGTTTTCTCTCAGTGTTCGCTCACCATTTTTGGTCAGACTTTAGGTTTAGAATCCAATTTCAATTCTAAATGTCGTCAGCGGTGAACGTTAGGACATAAGTCCAAATCGCTAAATCGAAAGAAAAACAGAGAAACATATGGCATAACAGTATATAGATGCTATGAGGTGGATTTTGTCAGTACCGAGTTTGTCAACCGAAGAACCGGCTTATTTGGCAAGCATTCCGGCTCCAGCTAAGAAGAAAGTGCAGCGAAGCAAAATGCAAATTTCCTAGACCTATTGTAACAACATCAGGAACCGCCATATGGAAGCTGGGAGTTGGGCGAATGCCGGCCGGAGCTGGAACCGAAGTCACCTACAGGTCTAGGCAAAACCAGGCCAAGTGTGAACTTTGGAAATTTTACTTATGCGGCATGTCACATACGTATATAGTGAGTCTTTGGTTTCGGGCTATATATGGACTATATACATACATGTCTTACGGATATATGTATTTGTAAAAGCTGTGATTTTGCCTGTCACCATATGCTAAATAGGCTAAATACAAATAAGTTTGGCCATACATACATAATACCAGCCCACAGACACAAAACAACACACGTAAAGATACATATATATACGTATATACCAATGGATGCATCCCTAGACACTCTGGCGCCAACCAAAAGTGTGTATCAGAATTTTCCCACACAAGACTGGTGCCTGGCTGGCTGGCTTGCCGCCCCCGACCCGCCGCATTCCACAAATAGTCCAACCAGGCCAATGATCACACGATGGCGAGCCACATTTGGCTCGAGTCGGGTCCGCCTAGCTGGTTCAGCTGACGTCATGGACATGGGTATATACGGCGCATATAAGGATATATGTGGGCAACATTATATGATGGTGTATATTCTGCATTATATATAAAATGTGAATCAAGTTTATCATGCTATGAACTGCTATATAAGACGTTGATGAATTCCAAATGCCAGTGGCTGAGAAACCTGTGGACCTGTGGTCATCCTAAACTTGCATATTGGCAAGATGGCGCCCACGGGACGTAAGACGAAAACTTGTCATCTAGGTGCATGAATATCAACGTTCAAACTAGCAAATACTAAAAACATGTATAAATGTTTTTCTTAAACATAAAAATTTGTACAACGTTCTAGTTTTATAATTTTGCGACATTTTCCCATCGAGGACAGGTTGAAGTGTTTGGGGGAACATTTCGTAGGCAGCAAATACGAAAGCAGCCTAGTTCCGGCCGACAAATCTGAGGGGGCCTTAACCCTCAATTTCCTGAAGGGATCTTGCCCCCCCCCGAATCCCGAGGTAAGACACTTTATAAATATGATCACATCACCGCAGACCATAAGAACAGGTGACATGAGACAACCAGCCGAAGACAACAAGCTGAGACGACTAATCACGGTCTAGGGAAGTCTCTGCTATATAAAGTAGCAATCTGGGTTATTTTTGCACAATCAAAGGCATTCTAATTTAGCTGAAACTAGAAGAGTTTATCAAAAAAGTTCATAATTTCTTTATTTAAAGAGAAGCTTGGATCCTAAAAATACCTCTATGATGTAGAAAAGTAGAAAAATAACCATTTATACACCCATTTATAAACTTGGAATCATAATAGTCACCCAGAGAAATAACCTATTGTTCAAACCAGACTTAGGAAAATAATTATACACAAAACTTCGTAGATAAGTTGAGATACAGAACTTGGATAATATTTCTATGTATACATATACTGCTATGTATATGAAATAGTTCAATAGACATCTAATTTGAATTCAATTCATTTTCAAATTCCATAACCTTTAGCTTTACAATTAGCTTCGTTAAGTTTTCCAGCAGTCTGCAAAATACAGACTGACTACACCACAAGTCAGATCCAGGATCTAGATCTGGGGTCCTGGGAAGTCAAGGTTGCAGGGGTTATAATGATTTAGCATACCAAATTAATTGATTAAATAACAAATTAATCTCTCGTATGACATATCTGAAAACATGCCCTCCTGAAATTGTTGCATAGAGTCAGGCCATACATACATAAGGTTGGGAGGGATGGTGGGCAGACCTTTAGAAATAAGGTACCAGGGGAGGGAGGGGGGCCCCGCCAGGGGTAAAAGAGGGGTCCTGGCGTCTGCAAAAGTTTCGGCTAAAATCTGTTTGGTCAGTATAATATATTTTAGCATTTAAACGATATTTTCACTCAGCACTTGGTCAAAATGGTCATTTTGGAAAAAATTCAAACAATTTTTACCGAAATTTCGCCCTAAAAATGTCAAACTTGCTACTGGCAATAAAAACTAACAATTGCGTCAATCTTGAGACAGCTCAGAGGAGGGGGGATCCCAGGCAGAGGAGATAATGGTGCCCAACATTTTTGAGCTGTTACATGTATATATGGCTCAGCCGCTCAGGCTCAATGTGGGCTAACGCTTCCTCTTCTTTTCACGCATCCAGTATCCACCCTGTTTTTTGCAATCTGACCAAAAAAATTTTGGCCTTGAAGAAATTTTACTACAAAATACTGATTTTTTTCGCCGCCTCCCCCTCCAAATTTTTTTTGGATCCGCCCCTGTAACATAGTGTATATATAGTATTTACCATTTTTACTAAATTTTGCCCGAATTTTGGGGACCCTCCCCCGGTCCCTCGATTTTGAGGGGGGGGGTGTCCCTCATCCCCCCTCATACATCTGTGGTAAATACGTTGAACGTTATGTCTATATATAGTTACGCAATACAGAAAAGAGCAACTGGCTTTGACTAACGTCAAAACTAAACTGGGTCACAAGAATGTGTGGGCAGAACGAAAAATATCCCAACTTGTAGCTAAAAAACTTATCTACTGATAAGCAACGACCGCGCTGTAAAAGAATACACAAACAGAATCTATGACGTTGGAACGGGAACAAGGACATTTCACATTTTGGACCATATATATATTATGTATATACATTATTATTAGTGTATTAGTGTATTAGTGTATTTTTATATTTGATATATTATATATATATATAT
>JASANF010017300.1:0-25424 GCA_030248245.1 Trissonchulus sp. WLG1_4
AAAAATGTATATAGCTGTTTTCACAGATGCAATTTGACAAAGTTTGAAATTTGAAGGTGCGCTACTTACATATTGTTCAAGGGAATTGTTAGTAAAATAACATATGTGACAGTTTATGTATGTTTTGAAAACACGGTAAATTTAAAAGCAGTCCAATTGTAGCAACCGTACTTATAATTAAAAATGCTTAAAATATTAAAAAATAGGTAAATAATTGTGCATAATATAGTTTGCCGTACAAAACGGGTAATTGATCTACAAGCAAACTTGTTGCTGATTTCACAGCTGGAATTTGCGATAGTTTAAAACTTGAAGGTGCATTACTTCCAGTTGTTCCAAGTGAATTGTTAGTAGTTAAGCATACAAAAGTGCTTATATAGTGCCTAAATATATGTTAAATTTTAAAGCAGTTCAATGTAAGCAACTGTACTTATACCCTTAAATGCTTACGTTAAACCTTAGTTAAGAATGTCTAACAAAGTGAGTTCAAGCAGTCGGCAGACCCCGTTCTCATTAGTGGATTTTTTTGTTCCTTCTAGAGAAGGAACTATTGTTTTGAAATCAACTCTGCATAGTGTAAATGTAGCAGCCACATGTTATCCAGTGCATATGATTAACACGTAAAGTCAGTATGGGAACCGACTGCTCTTTTTTTGAAGACAGGCTTTTTGTTACTATTTTTAATGAAATAATGGTTAATAATACTTTTGCCCAAGTATTGAATTGTCATTTTAATAAAATTTTGTAATTTAAAAAACTTTCGTTCGGTAATTTTTCAAACTCGATACATATACTTATCACGTGATCGTCTAGTCTGCTGTTTGTTTTGTACTTCCCTTCTACATAGTCAAAACTAAAGAACACTTCTCATCAAACTGGCGTGGTCGAGTGGTCAGAAGCGCTGGTCTAGAATTTATTGATATGAACTTCGAGGGCTCGACACCCATTCATTGACTTTTTTGCAAAAATTTACACCGCTTTTGTCAGCCAAAACTGTTTTGACGGGAGATATTCATGTCGAGGAAAAGCGATTGCGTCAATGAAATGACAAGCAGATGCGGCAATTATGGCATGTGTTTTCGACAAAACTGTTGAATGTATACCTAGTGTGTGAGATCAACACCTAAGCATCGAAACTAAATAAATTAACTGTACAGTGTACACAGGTATTAGGGCAAAGCTGAATTCTCCTGGGTAAATTAAGCAGAATTTTCACTCAGCGAAGGAACCTTGCCCCCTTTTGGGGCCTGATTGTTTATATTTTGCACGTATTTAGGACTTATATTCGTACACAACTGTGCGCGATATGGTTTGTCGCGTAAAACGGGTTATGGATATATGGGCAAAAAAGTTAACATTTTCATAAATACAATTTGCCACTTTTTGCCAGTTAAAGGCCCGCTGCTTCTAAAGTTTCTAAGATTATTGCTAGCAAGTAACCACAAATTACATGCGAATATAAGTCTTAAAAGCATAACGAGTTTCAATATAAGTCTTAAAAGCATAACGAGTTTCAAGGCGTCAAAAATTTGGGGACCCGACTAACAGTGGATAAACCAATGACACGTAGTCAGTCTCATTTTGGTCAAAAACAGCTAACTTTGAGCTCGAGTTACTGATCAGGTGTAACGATTTCGGCTGATTTGAGTCCACTTCTGTGAATAGGGTCCATATAAGACTTAAATATGGAGTTTGAACAAAATCGTCAAAAAAACCAGTCAACTGAGTGCAAAAATGGTCGACTTTCCCAGTGAGTCATATATAAAATATTATATATATAATATATATATTAAATTTAATATATTTTTTGATTTGTACATGTTTTCAAATTAAAATCAATTTCAGGACAAGAATCACGTGACTCTGGTTGAATGTGAGTATTTTACGCGGCCCCCGGGGGCCGCGTATATTATACTATATTCAGAATCTGAGAGTCCTACGTTAATCCGGGTAGGTCCAATTTCTAGCATAAATTAACACTAGAAGGGTAGGTACCTCTCAGTTCAGCCATACATCATGCAACTCGACGGAACTAGCATGATTTCTAACTGCAGCAGAGTGCAAAACATATAGTTCCGGGGCGGAATCAAATCACCGACATTCTGATTATTAATGAGATGCTCAGTAGTAGGGCAAAAAAGTTAACCCATTTTTGTTTAAGTTAAAGTTACAGTTAAAGTAAGGCAAAAGGCCCAGTTTTAGTTAAAATTAAAATTAAAGTTAGACCACTAACTTTTTTTAAAGTTAAAGTTAAAGTTTGATCTCCGTTTTTGTTAATGTTAAAGTATGGCCACTAACTTTTTTAAAAGTTAAAGTTAAAGTAATGCCCCCAACTTTTTTAAATAAAGTTAAATTAAGATCCAAAACTTTTTTAGTTAAAGTTATAAAGAGTTTTTTCAGCTTTTTACATAACCACACTGCGTAATTTTAGTGAATACTGAATAGATATTAATGGGTGAGCCGAGAGTTGGGAATGCCAGAAAACTTTCCGGAAACTTCCGCAAACTACTAGAGGTAGTTTTTTGAAAACTTTCAGACTTGAAAAATGTTGACAGGCTTAAAAAGTTTCCAACCTGAATAAAAATGTCTAATGAACTGTTTTTTTAAATGATCCCAGTGGTTGGTTACTGTAGTCCGTGGAGGTCAATTGGGTTCATATTTTATGGTGACAAAAATAAACCCCGGATTTGAATTCAGCACCTCAAAATAGTCCTAGGAACGAGGTTTAACCGCAAAGGTGTCGGCAGGGCGTCTTCGGGTCATTTTTTTAGGTTGTATATACGAAACGTGAGAGGTCCCCTCCACAATTAAGGGTGTGTCCTCATTTGTGGGAGGGAGGTCTCCCCACGTTTGAAACCTATGGTCTGATTGGTAAGGGGGGTCCCCCTACAGCTGATGGCTAGGTATGCCTTCATTCGTATAGGGGTGTACCTCCCCACAGTTGTAGCCTTTTTGGGCAGATAATGGTCGCAGCCACTGGCGCTTCCAGACTTCAATTTCGGGGGGGGGGCGGAAGTCTGAAGAAATTTTTTTATTTTTTATAGTAGCGTTTTTCAGCTTTACGCTATCTTGTTATCAGCCATATTAAGGGCGATGAATTGAGTCTGTTTGTAGTAAAAATCAATGGTGTATCCAGAAAAAATGAAGAATTTTTCAAATTTTAGGCCGAATTTGGTCAATTAGAGACGTATCAGAAATTTTTAAAACACATGATGCGAACGTCACATCAGACAGAAGACAGTGTATTACACAACTAAATGCAGCATAATATACTCGTGTAGAGATGTAAATGCAGCATAATGTACTCATGTATACACGTATAGGCTTTGATGAAAGATAATAACAAGGAATAGTAAGCCACATAGTTGCAGGGGTCTGTGGCCGGCAGTCCCCAATAAAAAACTGGGGGAAATTTTTGATTTTTAGGCCAAATTTGGTCAATTGGAGACGCTTCAGAAAATTTTTCCGGTCGGACCATAAAAACCAAAAGGGGGAGGGACCCTTGTAAAATTTCAGTCGGGAAAAATTTCGGGGTGGGGGGGAGCGGTCGCCCCACCCCCCCTGGGACCGCCCCTGAGGGGGAATGACTTAGATTTTTAGTATTGAGTTAAAATGCACTTTTAAGCAATTTTAAATCTTATAAAACACCTTACAAACGACAGATCCCTTAACCAGAAAGTTGCAGGGGTCCGGGGAGGGGGGCAGCCGTAAGAAAAAATTGGGGAAAATTTTTTATTTTTAAGCCTGAGTTGGTTAGTTGGAGATGTATCAGAAAATTTTTTTGAGCGGACCATAAATATCAAAGGGGGAGAAACCCTTGTGTAAAAAATCACTGACAAAAAATTTCGGGGAGGGGGAGTTCCAACCTTCCCGTCCTGGGTACGCCTTTGCCCAACATGAGATCGAAGGGGTGACATCAAGCCCAACAATTATAGGCAAATTTGGTATCAATTCAATCACGCAATTGCATATTTTGACAAGAAAATCTACGATTACAACAGTTTTTGCTAACAAAAGTGGCGTAACTTTTTCGCAAAAAATGGAACAAATGTATGTGGATCAAACCCTCAACGTATCAACAACTTGTGGACTAGCGCTTTTGACAACTCGACAACACTAATTCGATGGGTAGCGATGTTTTGTTATGACTATGTAGAAGGAAAGTACAAAACAGACATTAGACTAGATAATCAAGTGATTAGCATGTGTATTGAGTTTATAAGAAAAACTGAATTCAGAAATTGTTGATCCGCGAGCTCAAAAATGAGCGATTTGAAGCTAATATTACCAAAAAATTGCAACCAGGCAAAAAATATTGTAGTATCTGCGATTTAACATTTCCTCCTTAACCCTTTAATGCCCAGAGCGTCTCACGCCAGGCAGCCTGATTCTGACATCTTCTAGTTTTTTGACCATTGCTCGAGTTACGTACATCGGAGAGAGATCGCAAAACCACCATTCGATAGAAAAATGAATGGTGAACAAAACATAATCAGTCGATTACGGTTCTAGGACGCACCGATTTTGCGTTGTAAGCGCTCAAAGTTGAGAATTTGTGAAAAAATTGTACTTCCCCCAAGACTGATAACACAAAAGTCGTGCGCTTGCTATACTTGAAGGCTAGCAATAGAGTACAACATTTGTTGTATCTGATGCACGCAAAGTTGACTGCTGGCGGCGCAACTCAAAATCTTAATGAGGTCACGAAGAAAATACAACTTTTGCGATGAAAAAAAGTTAAATTTGCACATTGCTTAGGGAAGCATTGGTTTTGTTGAGTGGCAGAAGATTCAAATTTTGGCCACTAAATATAAATATCTAAGCTTTCTGAAAAAACTATTTGCAGTTCAGCTGAATAAAATGAACAGATCAAGTTTTATGGCCCCCGATTGGGTATTCATCACGTGTTGCGCCAAATGGCACCTCTGGGAATTAAAGGGTTAAAAAGTTACCAATTGACAACTCAAAAGTCAATACCCAAAGTGTTGTTGACCATTATTTCATTAAAAATTATAAAAAACCTGTCTTCAAACAAAGAGCAGTCAGTTCCCGTACTGACTTTACATGTTAAATATATTCGCTGGACGACATGTGGCTGCTACTTTTACACTATGCAGTTGCAGAGTTGACTCTCTAGAAGGAACAAATATACCACTGCACTATTTCAATAATACAATCATATGAGCCCCTTACAATATGTTGTGAATGCGTTAAGCTAAGCGGCCTCCAGTAAAAACAGATGCCACGACCAAAAATTACGGTTGTGTACAGCGTCGGAGGAAAAAGTTTAAATTTGACGACAATTTTGGTTAAATGGAACATCAATTAAAATATTTCTTAAATTATCTTACCGTAAATCAAAAAAGTTATAAAAAAGTATAGATTCAAAATTTTGAATAAAAGTTATAATTTAAGTTAAGAAATTGGCGGAAATTAAGTTAAAGTTAAAGTACGGGTGCTTGAATTTAAATAGAGTTAAAGTTAAAGTAAGACCCCTAACTTTTTTGATTTTCGTTAAAGTTAAAGTTTGACTTTTTGCCCTACTCAGTAGTCCACACACCACTACATACCAACTGAGCCAACCGGGCTATTCAATTTTTAAAATTACACGTAGACTCAGATCACATAAACAAGCTGTTACAAGAGCAATACGGGTTGATTAAAGATGTCACGCAAGCGTGCATGTTATGTATGTGGAGCATAAAATATGAATTAATTTTTAAATGAATGTGTTTCTATTCTGCGATATCATTGCATATCAGCACTTATCTTTTATCCGATCTCGACACTCATGTTTCTACATTTGTGACATTCGTATTTTGTCACCTAAAACTAAGAACTTCTTAAGCTCACATTAGGTGGTGTTAACTTTTTTTATCCATAGGTCTTAGTGCTGTAATGGTTAGTATTCTTGACTCTGAATCTGTGGGGCATAGTTCAAATCTCGCTAACGACATTTTGTGAGTGCCTTGTAGGTACGTATCTTTTGCCCAATTTTTTTAAATTTCATTTCAATATCTTAATATTTAATTTGAACGTGTTTTTGTGTAGTTCAGCAATTTTGTTTTGTATGAAAATAAACTTTGACCTACTCAGCAGTAAATGTGAGCAGCGCGAAGAAATTTAGCCGAAAACAATGGCTGCGTTTTATATTTCCTGTGAAATGTTGACGCTCTAAACTCACCAAGTTACCACTTCTCACTCAGCGGAAACGGTGGATTCCACTAAATCGGATTAATTGACAATTAGCTTAAATCGAGTCAGCTTAGGCTTAAATGTCTTAAATCAGTTCAATCCGCGACGCCAATGAAGATTAGCGCAGTTGGCACTTCCGAAGCTGAGATTATTATTATTATTGAAAACTGAGGTGTAACTCCAATTTAGCCGAGATTTAACTAAATCTATTCAATTGGAAATTAGCTGTAACTCAAACGTAACTTAAACCGATTTGGTGTAATCTACTAAAAAATTAAGAAAACAATCCATAGCCAGAGTATCCGCAAGAGGGACTTCATCATTTATTTTATGATTTATATAGTGGCTTGTAAAATCTGTTGTCAGTATAAAGACTTTCAGATAACAGTCACAGCAATGTGACGCACGCGTAATACCTAAACTACATGAGCTAAATGAACGCACTGGAAAAAGGTATCGCTGATTTCTATGTAACTTTTATGCTAGACAACGCTGTGACGAACGCACATTTAATCCAAAGTGCACAGCAAACAAACGCATACACTTATGCCACACACCATACTGTCCGCCAGAATCAAAATTAAAGACCTGTTGTGCTGTGGCACAACAGGAAAAACTTATTAACAATCATGTAGGTGTTTGAGCTGTGAGGGATGCGCCTACAGCCCGGTTCATACTTCGTGTTTTGTGTTTTGTGCTTTAGTGTTTTGCGCTTTGTGTTTTGTGCATTTCTGTCCATGTCCGAAAGTTGTGTTTTTGCTTGAGCTTTTGTGTTTTGTGTTTTGTGCTTTTGATCTTGTGTTTTCAGACATAAAAATTTTATGTTTTTGGAATCATGTTGAACATTTGTGTTTTGTGCTTCTCAGATTGCTTTTGTGTTTTTGTGCTTTTGTGCTTAGCACTATCTTGTTTATACTCAAAAGCACATAAAGCACAAAACACACATCACGTGTTTTTATCATGTAATTAGATTAACCAATCAAATGTAATCTGATGAACCCTATACTTGAAAAATAGTTGTTTGTATATTGCTTTATTTATTAATCATTCTGACGTCATACTTTTTAAATTTTCATCAAGAAGTTTACTTATAATTTATTTAATTTAAAAAGTTTCACTGTATAAAAATAAGTACTCTAAAAACTCGATGAAGGATAAAACTCGGAGAAAATAAAAATTTTTGTTTATCTGTATTACATAGTATTTCAGAAAAAAATTTGATAAAAACAAAAGGCAAATTTGAATGGCTAAACAAAAAAGTCAAAAACACATAAAGGTAATAAACACACAGACAATCAATATAAGCCAGACGACAGACACACTGCAAACGCACACACTCAAATACACAGTCTGCAGCACTAGCCACTAGCTAGCAGCAAATTTAACGGACAATCGAAAGCGAGATGACCATCACGCTGTTTAATACAGCAGTCTCAACAGTGGCAGACGCACATGTACAGCAAGAATTTCGTAAAGCATACAGTCGCATCACACAAAGCGTACTTGTTGTGTGCACTACAACAATCATAGCAGAATGAACTTAAATACCTGTTGCGCTGTGGCGCAACAGGAATAACACAGTTTGGCAATGTTTATTTTCATTTTTAATTCAGTCTCTCATGTGAGTCTTCGGTGTAGAGACTTGGCTTGACCGGCAAGAAGTGCGGTCGGCTTTATGGCTCGCAGCCAAGACTTAAATTTGTGAGAGGGGCAGTTAATGCGTGTGTAAGGCGTGTAAGTGCGTGTTAGGGAACCGTGTGTAAGGCGCGTACGTGATATTTTGTGCTGAGTCTTTTCCGTTTTCACAATGTTTTATTCTAAATTCTGACCACTGTTTCGTACTTCGATAATCCATTGTTTTCCGTGTTAGCAAGAGTACATAATGGGAAGAGTATGACACTCTTCCCATCGGCCAGCTTGGCAGCGCGGTAGATGCGTTGCACAATAACGGCCAAAAAGGGTCCCAAACGGGACCCGGTCCCAAATGGGTACCTGGTACCCAAACGGGCCCTGCAGGTACCCAAATGGGCCCTCCAGGTACCCAAACGGGACCCAGGTACCCAAACGGGACCCAGGTACCCAAATGGGCCCTCCAAGTACCCAAATGGGACCCCAACGAATCTGATTGGCTGTTGGGGGTACCCAAACGGGACCCAGGTACCCAAACGGGACCCAGGTACCCAAACGGGACCCAGGTACCCAAACAGGACCCAGGTACCCAAATGGGACCTCTTTTCAAAGCCAACAGCCAATCAGATTGCAGCAGCCTTTAGCCCCGCCTACAATCAAACTACCGTAATCCCGCGTGCAGCAGCATACGTAGCGATGCCAATAATGCTGTTTTTTCTTGTTTTTTAGCATTTTGCCGCCCTAAAGACTTATTATAGGACCTAAACAAAGTATTGGTAAACTAATGAAGCTTATTTTTTAAAACAGACGTTGTTCAAAATGCTAACTTTTTGCCATTTTATGCCGTTTTTCATGAATATATACCTAATTTCAGCTGCATCTATGTTTGTGAGTAGGGAAAGAATCATGGTCGGATTGTTCCTATTTAGTGATGGTTAAAGACAGCAATATATTGAACGTGAGCCCAGCTGTTGTGGCTTGTTTTTTGCCCGATTTTGGTAGAATAAATTTTCTAGAATTTGACAGATTTTTTTGAATTGTCGTGAATTTGAAAGATTTAGTTTTTAGTTTGCAATTTGGTCGAACTTACCCCCTTATCCAAAATGGATTTATCGAATTTGATTCAGCGGATTTAGCGCTGCTAAATCTTTTTCTAAAATTCCAGTATTTAGCCGATGTAGCGGATTTAGCGCGCGCCTAAATCCGATAATTCCAATACATCCAAACAATTTTGGATAAGCTTTTTAACTAAATCTGCTAAATCTGCTAAATCTCGCATCTGCTAAATCCGCTAAATCCGTGAATTTTGGATAAAACTTTCAGATTGTTGTACTGCACACTTGGCTTTGTGCATTCGGGTCACTAATCATTTCCGCTTGTAACTTTGGTTATGATATGCGTAACTGCTTTGAACGTTCAACACACAAATCAAAAGCTCAGAAATTGCACTTTTTGGTAATGTAATTTTAATGGCAGTCAGTGTGACTTATGGTAACTCGAAAACTGTCGGTGAGCACTTTATTTTTTGTCCGCTCACCTAAAATGATTCGAGTGAGCGACATGCGCGAGCACTGCAGCTAGCCAATTCTGAGAGGGGGGTGGGCGCGACCACTTTTCCGCCCATTTTTTCTTCGTGAGCCCCATTTTAGCTTTGGGAGCCACCGATTTTGCCGTCGGTACCTTGAGCTACCTTAAACATTCTGGGGGTGAAGCACCCTGTCTGGGGGGGCGAGGTTGCAGGGGGGGGGGGGGGGCGGGGCTGACCTTCCCGCCCATTATGGTGGTAGGCGAGTAGGGTCTTTCCGTTATTCCCCCCGCGTATTTCTGTTATATTTGCAGTTTCATAATGTTAGACCGTCGACTCCCCATGACCTCAGGACTTCGAAAATACACTTTTTTGAAAAATTTTAATTTTGCTTTTTTTCTTTTTTCTTCTTCCTGGACCTAATATTTGGTTATTTTAGATTTTTCGGCTTCGGAACATAGGTATTGCGTTCAGGTATTTGAAAGTGACTTTTTATTTTATGTATTTTCGAGTTCTGAGGTCCGGGGAGTCGCTTGGTACCAACATTATGAAATTTGATCAGTATACGATTACGGCTGGCGGGCGATACGGAAGACCCGCGAGTATTCTTTCGCTGTAGGATAGGAAACGACGCTTTAAACACAACTGTTTTATTCTAAATTCTGACCACTGTTTCGTACTTCGTATAATTTAGTCAATGTAGATTCGGTTGTCCGCGTTTCTAGTTTGGTTTGTTGTGTGGTTTTGGGGGCGCAGTTTCGTTGTCTGGGTTGGTGCTTTGGGGTTTAATCCATATTTTGTGGGTTTTTGTTTTTATAGTGTGGTTGTTCTTAGTATATATACTTGCCTTTTGTTGTGTTGTTTGTTTTGGTTTGGCTGTTTTGGTCGGTGTGTCTCTTTGTTGGGGTTGCTTGGGTTCTCTTTCTAATTCTTTTATATATGTTGGGTGGTGCCTTTTGTCTTTTGTTTAAAGTTGGTACTTAGATGTAGCATTATACATAGCTTAGGCCGTATTTTTACACGGCAATGAGTGCAACATTTGAAAATTTACATCATTAAAAAGCTATTTTGAGCTGTGGAATGGTGTATTACACATCAAAACGGTAGAAGCAGTCTAAAGTTACAAACGTAAATACGAGGGCAACCAGGTGTAATCTGGCAATCCGAAATTTTAAGTGATTTACTCGGCTATGAAATGTGTGCAATTTTAATCCGCGGATTTATCGGATTTAAAAATTAATACTAACTTAAATGATATAAATGCTAAAAAACAAGAAAAAACTGCATTATTGGCATCGCTACGTATGCTGCTGCACGGGGATTACGGTAGTTTGATTGTAGGCGGGGCTAAAGGCTGCTGCAATCTGATTGGCTGTTGGCTTTGAAAGAGGTCCCATTTGGGTACCTGGGTCCCGTTTGGGTACTGGGTCCCGTTTGGGTACCTGGGTCCCGTTTGGGTACCCCCAACAGCCAATGATTCGTTGGGTCCCTTTGGGTACTTGGAGGGCCCATTTGGGTACTGGGTCCCGTTTGGGTACTGGGTCCCGTTTGGGTACCTGGAGGGCCCATTTGGGTACCTGCAGGGCCCGTTTGGGTACCAGGTACCCATTTGGGACCGGGTCCCGTTTGGGACCCTTTTTGGCCGTTATTGTGCAACGCATCTACCGCGCTGCCAAGCTGGCCGATGGGAAGAGTGTCATACTCTTCCCATTATGTACTCTTGGTGTTAGTAAATGATCTTTTACAAACAGTGTTTTAGGGGCACCTTAAGAGTTATCTAGTTGAAGTGCATCCGGCCCTAGTCAGTCCCTGAGCTTTGTGGTCCTTTGGACTTTTGCGGTGGACGACCTGTCTTTTTGAGTGATTTTCAGGTGTCTGTTTCGAAAACCTAAGTCGGAGCTAGGCGTTAGGAACCGTGTCAAAAATGACACATATCAAAACGTGTACACGTTTTGAAAACACGATTTGCAAACGTGTAAAAGCCAAGGCAAATCGTGTCATTTGATTGACACTCTGCAATTAACTTTATTTACAGCATTAACAATTAGTGGCGGCTTGCGGTTTGCGCAAATGTTTATTACTTAGCGGGTTGCTTTAGTGGCTTTATTTTGCGTAGACACTAGACGCACGTATGCATCTATATTGCTTGCGTTCACCTTTCAAAAATTCACCTTTCAAAAAGTCAGCTTTCAGAAAAGAATTTCTCAACGTTCACCTTTCAGAAAACTGAAATTTCTCAACGTTCACCTTTCAGAAAGTCAAAATTTTGGAACGTTCACCTTTCAGAAAACCGAAATATTGGAACGTTCACCTTTCAGAAAGCTAAAATGTTGGAACGTTCACGTTTCAGAAAGTTGCAATTTTGGAACGTTCAAAATTTGTTTTACTTATAATTACGTTTTACTTATAATTATATTATGCATACCAATACCAACCAAACAATATTATATAACTGCAGAAAATTATTATTCACTCGATGAGTAATAGATAACAATTATTTTACTTAATCTTTTGTAACGTAAATTTTAAGTATTAACTACAAGCAAGAGTACATAATAAGGAAGAGTATATGGCAGTCTTCCCTATTCTAGCTAGTCTGCGGGAACGATGCTCCGGTCGAAATAGCCCTTTTACGCCTTGGTTTCAGGAGGGGGGGTACCACCCCTCGTTTTAGCAGACCACCAGCATGAACTCAGTGGCGAGCTGGTAATGTGCTGAAACGAGGGGGGGTACTGTTTCTGAAATCAAGGCGTAAAAGGACTATTTCTGCCGGAGCATCGTTCCAGCCGATTAGCTAGAATAGGGAAGAGTTCCAAAACCTTCGGATTAAACAGACTTGGGGCATTAATTCCGAATATGCAGCAAATTTTGATGAACTGTGTTATTCGGCTGGTATTGCAATTTGATTTCTTTTTCAAAGATGTTTTAGCGGTTTCTTGTAAAATTTAATTTCAATTTAGATTTAGTTTAAACTTACTTCTGGGTGTTCCAATACATATGCTGGGCCGTCTGGTCCGTGAGTGTCTGAACGCCTAGTTGACTTCAGTTCAACAGAAAATTTTACGGACCTTTTGGACACGGAGACACACCAGACAAGGACAACGACGGACACTTCCGGACTAGTTTGAACTAGGGTTTAGTCAATACTTTAACTTGCGTAACAAACAGTTAGGTTAAATTATGAACTACTAATATATCTCTACTCATCGATTAAATATTTAATACACTTAGAATAAAGCTTGTATGTTTATTACATAATTATTATAATTATGAACATTCCAAATTTTTATTCTGAAAGGCGAACGTCATAAAATTTCAACTTTCTGAAAAGTGAACGATCCAAAATTTCAACTTTTTGAAAGGTGAACGTTCCAACATTTTGGCTTTCTGAAAGGTGAACGTTCCAATGTTTTGGCTTTCTGAAAGGTGAACGTTGAGAAATTTCAGTTTTCTGAAAGGTGAACGTTGAGAAAATTTTTTCTGAAAGGTGACTTTCTGAAAGGTGAATTTCTGAAAGGTGAACTCAAACCATCTATATGTCCACTAACTTTTGATAGCTGTGATTAATTAAGCATAAAGTGACAGCCTCAGTTTAATCCCCAAACGTGTTTTCGCTTTTGCAAATCGTGTATTTTCTGGCGAAAACACGATTTTGAAACGTGTCATTTTAAACGTGTTATACGTTTGGATTTTTGACATGGTTCCTTACTGTCTGATGTCGGAAGGCTTCGAGCACACGTTCTAATCGCCCAGTTTGCCCTCCGCAAAACTGCCTTGCGTGTATTTGCCTCTCCGTTCAGGATTTAACATAGGATCACTAGCTTGGAAAAAAATTACAACTTCCTTTTTCTTGCCTCTCTACATTGCCTTAATGACTTCTTCAGATTAGGCACACTTTATCACTAGTGGAAGCAGAGTGGCCAAATGATCTGACGCGCTGACTTTGGCCACACCTAAGCCTGTTTCACACGAGGTGGATTTTCACGGGGATCCCCAGGGGGATCCCCCTGGGGATCCCCTTGCGTCTTTACGTGTCCCCAGGGGGATTCCCATGGGGATCCTTTTGCGTCTCCACCCGTCCCCAGGGGGATCCCCATGAGGATCCCCTTGGGGACGCGTGGGGACGCGTAAAAACGCAGGGGGATCCCCATGGGGATTCCCTTGGGGACGCATGCGGACGCGTGGGGACGCAAGGGGATCCTCAAGAGGATCCCCCTGGGGATCCCCATGGGTGGGGAATTTTGCTTATGGCTCTCCGAGCGTTTTTTCAAGAGGATTCACATGCAGTAGCCAATCAAATTAAGGCACGTGAGTCATAAAAACTCACAGACGTCAGGGTTTTTTGTTTTATTACAATTGTTGCGCTGCTGTGATTATGCCGCATACTACTACTGTTTTTTTTGCATTGTATGATGTCTCTCTGGTGTCGGTTCGAGGACACCGAAACCATGTGTACCTTTTTTCGCGACAATCCTCTGTTGTGGAATATTAAGTCTCCGGCCTATTTCAACAAAGATCTCAGAGAAAAAAACTGCTGGAGCTGAAAGAGATTCTCAACAACAAATTCACAGGTAAGATTTTTTAATTGCAATAGCAGTGATGAGTCAAATCTAAGGTTAACAGTCATTTCACATTTTAGACTAAATGCTAAATACAAAATAAATCAAGCCATGATTTTGGCTCAAATGTCTCTCACCCCTTACATGAAATCAACTCAGAACCAAATGTCTAGCGGCCTGTTTCTTTTCCCACCTACCGCATCACCGGGGCCTACCCCACCTCCGGGTTCTCAGTTTCCAGGGCCGTCTGCAGGGTATCAGCAATCTCAAGTACTACAAGGCACTCCGCTAACTCAGGGATTTCAAGCATCTCAATCGCCGTGAACCATCGTGAACTTGAACTGAGTCCCAGCAAAGCCTTGTTCATACTTGTTATTTTGTGGCTCATACTCATATATTTTATTTTGCAGTTCATACTCGCATGGGGACGCCAAGCAAGTTCCGACGACGCTGCATATAGGAGTGGACCTATACTGTGCGCAATTTACGTGGGTTAAGATTGTCAAAAATTCAAAATACAAGCCCAGCAGCAAAGCTGCTTGCTGCCCATCCCCCCTGGAGATCCCCTTGCGTCCCCACGAGTCCCTACGCGTCCCCATGCGAGTCCCCCTGTGTCCTCACGGATATCCGCATGGGGACGCGCGGGGACCCCCAAGGAAATCCCCTTGGGGATCCCCATAAGGAATGTCCTCTTGAAAATTCACCTCGTGTGAAACAGGCTTTATGTAGCTAGTTCGACGGGTTAAGTCTCCGTGGTGGAACTAAAATAGATTTTTTCCGTTTCAGTAACTATTGTAACCTAATTGCGATTGGCCATTTACTAATAGTAAAGGCGGAGCCACTGGCCAATTGCAATTACGGTAAAACTACCGTAATCGTGTCCGTCGGTTATTTCTTTCATAATTTGTTTTTATTCTTTTTATACACATTTTTATAAAACGCGTCTGTTTGACGCCTCAGCACAAAAAGAAATATTCACTGTAAATTTAAATAACAAGGTGACCGGATAATGCTTGGAGAAGCCAATCCCAAAAAAAGGGGGGTAAAACTGGGCAAGCAGAGTTGTGGTGAATCACTTTTGGTTCGAGTGTGGTTGCTGAAAGGTTTGGCTGAATAAAGCTGTAAAGTCTTGTGTTTTGGTCTTTGTTTGACAACTGCTGAATTGTAGTGTGATCGATATAGAGTGAGCGGAACGAAGGGATAGGCGAGTGGTGAACATAAGTGTGGGATCATATCTCAGTCTGGTCAACCCATTCGAAGTGAGTGTAACGAAATAAACAACACTTTAAAAGACCTTAGCTTACATGGCATCCCTGGCTGTTGAGCCCTTAAATTCTGACTTTGGATTTCAATTTTAAAAAAAAAACGTTTTAATCAATAATTGTGCATTTTTTTTTGACAACTAATTATAGTTTAAACTTCCAACCTACTTATATTATATACATTATTTCCAACCCTTTGTGAACAATTTACAATATTCCATGTAGCATACGTACGTCATAATCCTACGATAGCTAATTTTATTTGTAGTTTATAAGCAGTATTTAAAATTTCTCAACTTTTCAATTTCTGTGAGCCTGAATTGTAAACTGTTATTATGGCAGAACCAACAAATGACAACGATACCCCTAGAGACATAAGACATTTGCACATACAACTACAAAAGCAAGAAGCTCTTATAAGAGAGCAAGAACGTCGTATTTCAGAACTTACACAGCATACCACGTTAGACAACAACGCAGCTAGTAAATTTTTACCAAAACCAATAGAAATTTTTTCTGGTCACGTGACAGAAGATTTTCCTCAATGGCTAAAAATTTTTGAAATTTACACTGACAGCCAAAGTTTCACTGATGCACAAAAATGCAAAATTTTACCTACCTATTTGCGAAATTTTGCCTTAGAACAGTACCTAGAACTACCAACCGAAACTAAATCTAACTACAAGCTACTAAAAACGGCTCTATCAAACTCATTACTTCCAGCAGAAAATCAACGAATAGCTAGTTTAATTTTGCGAGCCAGAACTAAAACCAACAAAAAATCTTTGTCTGAATATGAACAAGACATAAAGAAACTTGCTCGAGCCGCTTTTAGTCACCTCGGACAAGACCTTCAAGATCATTTTGCAAAAGAGGCTTTTATTACTGGTTTACCATCAGCTTTAAAAGAATACGTACTGGACAAAGACCCGCAAACTCTACAAAACGCTTTTCATCTAGCTCAAAAGAAAGAAGCTCAAAGTAGCTTACTTCGTGGCAAAATTGAACCAGAACTGACTGCTTCTACGGACCTAATTTCAACCAAATTATCGAACATTGAACGAACTCTTGCAGCCTTAAATTTAACTAAGCAATCAAACCCTCCAAATAACGATACAATGGAACAACTAACAAAAGTTTTTCAAGCTGCTATAAATACAACCCCAAGACGCCAACAATACACAGAAGAGCATCGGTTTCGCTCTCGAGAAAAAGAACGTACGCCAAAGTCGCACTATTATCAATCTCCAATGCGATATGACAAAGATGACCATAATTCAACCTATCGTCAAAAAGACAAATACGTACGTTTCGAATGGACCGATAATGGTGAACCTATTTGTGCTTTTTGTGAAAGAAAAGGTCATATACGCATAAACTGTGCGGACTACAAGCGATACAAACAACGAAGACGTTCTCTTTCTAGGGAGTCAATCAACCCACAAGCCAACTATAGTGAATTTACAGTGTACCGCGGCCACTCCCCACACGAATACGCATGGCGTCAACAGTCGCCATCCCCCCCACGAAGATACAGTGGTCGTAACTATGCCACGGGCAACCGTCATAATTATGACACTTACCATCGCAGACAACCACAATCACGCTCGCAGAGTAGAGAAAACAAGACCTACAGTAACCCACATCCCCGCACACTGTCCAGTGAGCGAAAGTACGCTGTAAACTCAGTGAAACTAGATACCAATACACAAGAAGCTTCACCGTTACAACCGACCAATGAACAACTAGCACAAATTGAAAACGATTTGCAGGAAACTCTAAATCAGTTTCCTGTCATTACGGATCTATTTAACAATATGATTTGTACACAAGAAAGTCAACCGACGGACATGGAAACAGATAAAACGGCACTAGCCGAACTACCATTTTTTAATACTGATATGGAAATAATGTCAGTAAATGAAATTTTTGAAGACTCCGTTTTGACAAAAACAACATCTATGTCGTCACATAGTTCAAATGGCAGTGTAGTTGTTCATTGTAGTGACGAAAGTGATGTATCCAACCCCATAGAATTCTTAGACACATATGAATATCCACCCGAAAACAGCACTTACACACAATCTCAACCAAACCTCGATAATTTTAACAGCCAATCACACTGCTTACCAACTAAATTTACGCAAGTGACATATCCAGTTCAAAGAAAATGGGCAATTTTCGCAAATTCTCTGACAATATTACTGTTTACACTACTACTTAGTATACTCTACTTCTTGCCTGGAGTACAGGGAACCACCGATGAGTATAACATTTGCACTCAAAGTGGCCACGGTCACCCTGTAGCAGTTCCAGACCTTTTGACTTGCAAAACTCCACAACCAGCATTAGTTACCCATAAAAGGATTCAACTATGGCTGCCAAGAAGCAAGCCTCTAAAAACTCAAGCGGTTTCATGCCAACTGATCACAACCACTTTGTGCACACATGTCGGCTTCTTTGGATCTAGGGGAATCGTGGCAACATCAGAGAAACGTGAAAGCATACAACCTGAACTGTGTAGACAAATTTTTGCATCAAAAATGTGGAATGCAAAACCTCTAAACCAGGTTTCTAACCATATTTGGTCAACGAATGTCACTAAAACACCGACCTATACTTGGTGTTGCCACGACAAGTGCTCTATTATTGAAAACATCATTCTCAACATTGGAGAAATAGCAACCCTTGATGGCAAAAGTGCTGTTACTAACCTCGGCCTGCTTACCGAATATGAGCCAACCTTGAACTATAGTGTTAACAAACACTCAACAATTGTGTGGAATAATACAAATCTGTATGAAATTTGCCCATTTGAGCCAGACCATTTTTATGACGCACAACTGAGTAATGGTAATATTGTCATAGATACCATCCAAGGCGCATTCAGTCTTACTCGAAAACATGTTCACACATGCTTACCTCCTGGTACTTACGGTACCGAACAGGGTATTGCCATTCGGATACCAGGCACTAATTTTGAAGAAATCAAAGCTAGTTCAAAAGTCGATGCAAGCCAATTTAAAAATGTAGTTAACTATCTTAATGGCACAAACGATCCAGTAAATGCCAAACTTAACTATCTATTAATCAAACTAGAACAAAATGACATATATAACTTTCGACAAATATGGCTAGCGATATGTCACATTGCATACCGACAATTGTTACTCATTCAACAGTTACTACAACTTGATACTTCACTTGGTGCCCGGGTTTTGTTGAATCGAACAGACATAAGCGCCAAGTTTACAGGTCAAGTTCTATCAATTTGGCCTTGTACTCCCATTCAACCAAATGAAATTTTTTGGAACCATACGTACAGAAATACCTGCTACGAACTAACACCAGTACTGTATGGAAATGATCTGTGGTTCATAGCTCCTGGAAGTAGAGATTTAGTGAAAACATCAGCTACCATATCATGCTCAGATATACAACCAGGCATATATTTCAACGACACATGGAAGTCTCAAGAAGGCACAGTTCATGTTACAACCCTGCCAACCGAGTTAGCGTGGCAGGGTAGATGGTCAGCTTTTACTTTTTCAACCAAACCAATCTATTCTACAACTTCTAAAATCAACCTACAAATCGGTATGCTTCAAGAGTATTTAACCAAAACACGAAAAACAGAGCATCAGTTGCAAAGACTAGCATCCTATGCATCAACATTTTCAACTGAGCCTGCAGTCATAGAACATATGATTGTTGGTGCAGCAAGCGGACTATCCAAAGTCTTACAAGGAACAACTACACAGCTTGCTGAAACTTTAGGTTTTCGTAGAACCTTACACAGACTACCACTTTTTGATCTTCTACTGAACGGTTCACTACAACTCTACGTCAATACTACAGTATTATTGTTTTCATTGCTAATACTATTGGTCGTTTTCTATCATTTAATCAAAACTATTAGATATTGCATTGAAAGCTCACGGACTGAAAACCAAACTCCTCGTAATGAATTTAACCTACGCTACCTTCAACCTCGGCGTTATACCCGCCGAAACCAAGAATCCGAACAAGCTGTTGAAAGTGTTTCCTTTATTACGGATAAATACGTACGATACGCAAACCTTCCTTTCGAACCAGACCCGTTATCAGAATATACTACAAACTATTTAAAGAAAATCAACCCTTACACTTGCAGTAAAATAACCAATGACATATTCAGTATCACTGACCAACCAGAAACTGCGAACAACCTAACAACACATAACGATACAAAATTCCAATCAATCATTCCTGTGAAAATTGATGGTGTCCTTCGACAAGCGCTGTATGATACTGGCGCTACAGTTACTTTAATTTCAAAAAAGTGTGTTAATAATCTTGAAAATTTGAGTCCCGTCAAAGTGTCGGCCCTCTCGATCACAGGACATACCATAACACTTTTAGGTGCCATAATTACAACCATTACAATCGGAACACAAACCGTATCTCATTTAACTCACGTAACCGACCACATGCCTCATGATTGCATCATTGGCACGGACGTAATGCTTAAATTCGGACCTATGCTAATAGATTTTCACAAACGGACCCTACATATACAAGGAGAACCTATACCATTTGGACCTCCAATTTCTAGGTGTCCCGAACGTAGAATTAATCAAACATCCGCAACAGCACACATAATCAGACACATCGTCGTGCCACCTCGAGTTGAACTAAATATATGTTGCACCTTGAATCGGAAAGTGAAAACCGATGTTCTTTTAGAACCAGATCATCAGTTTGTAGATAAATTTCACCTATACCCAGCCAGAGCTCTTGTCAACGGGACACGCGGCTATATTATCACACGACTTGTAAATCCCACAAATGCGCCAGTACATGTCCACGCAGGAACTCAAATTGCACACTTACACAACATACAAGAAATATTTTCAACTCAGCAAATCTCAGAAACAGTGAACCAAACTTCAACGACACCGACAACAGACCCTAAATTTAGAATCGACCTAACATCCACAAAAACTACGCTAAACAATGAACAACGATCACAACTTGAAAACCTTTTAAAATCATACTCTGATGTATTCGCAACCCACAGTTTTGATATGGGCAAATTCAACGGACCACAGCTTGAACATACTATTGAAACTGGAGAATCACCACCAATTAAACAGAGACCATACCGCATACCCATAGCACAACGACACTCAGTACAAGAACACATAGACAAAATGTACAGAAACAACATTATACAACCAAGCACTTCGCCATGGGCATCCCCACTGTTAATAGTTAAAAAGAAAGATGGAACCGAGCGGTTCTGCGTTGATTTCAGAAAACTCAACGCCGTGACCAAAAAGAACTGTTGGCCTTTACCTAGATGTGACGAAATTCTTGATTCACTTGGAAAAGCAAAATATTTTTCATCCCTAGACTGCTGTAGCGGTTACTGGCAGATACCACTAAGTGAACAAGACAAACCAAAAACAGCTTTTACATCCTTTGTCGGCCTCTGGGAGTTCAAAGTCCTACCATTCGGGTTATGCAACGCCCCAGCCACATTTCAACGAACAATGGAATTTATTTTAACTGGTCTGCACTGGAAAATTTGTTTATGTTATATAGATGATATAATTGTCTTTTCTACCACTTTTAATCAACATTTAAAAGATCTTAGTGAGGTACTTCAACGTTTTAGACTAAACAATCTTAAACTAAAGCCTCAAAAATGTTCTTTTTGTCGCGATTCGATACCATTTCTGGGTCACGTTATTTCCAGTAATGGTCTCCAGGTTGACCCATCCAAAACAAACGTTGTCAAAAACTATCCAATACCCAAAAACCTTACTGAATTGAGACGATTTTTGGGTTTTGCATCATACTATAGACGATTTATACAAAACTTTGCCAAAATAGCCAACCCATTATCTAAACTGCTTCGAAAGGACACAGTTTACGAATGGACGACAGATTGCAATGCAGCATTTGACACGTTAAGAACAAAATTAATCAAAGCCCCAATCCTAGCATATCCGAACTTTAAACAACCGTTCATTCTGACAACAGACGCCAGCGGTCATGCTGTTGGAGCCGTGCTTAGCCAATTACAAAACAATAAAGAACGTGTCATTGCTTATGCAAGTCGCGCTCTAAATAAACATGAACAACGATATCCATCTGTAGAACAAGAAGCACTAGCAGTAGTGTGGGCAGTAAACTACTACAGATGCTATCTGTACGGCAATCGTTTTACTGTCTACACTGACTGTTCTTGCTTGAAATGGCTTTTTCGCGCACCTACACCATCAAATCGTTTGGCACGCTGGGCACTTCTTTTACAAGAGTACAACATGGAAGTTAAACATCGACCAGGGAAAAGTAACGCAAACGCTGACGCCCTGAGTCGCCTACCAACCAACAGTATTAAACTTATAGAGACCGAGACACCTTTTGACATGACTCGTCATCAACAAAATGACCCCTTTTTCGGACCTATTTATACGTATCTTCAAAAAAATAAACTTCCAAACGACCCGCATACAGCGCATACCGTTAAAACTTTATCAACCGCATATCGTTTACTTGACATGCTCTATTATTATGATCTGAAACATGATAAGCTGCGGGTAGCAATACCAAAATCTTTACAACCCGTCTTATTAGAAGAATTTCACAACTCTTCAATGAGCGGCGGTCATTTTGGCTTCGACAAAACTTACCAAAAACTTTATAGACGCTATTATTGGCCCACCATGCGTAAAGACACAAAACAATACTGTAAAACATGTGTTTTTTGTGCTAAAAAGAAAAATCCCAATCCACAACCTAAATCGCCACTTACTCCTATTACTATCGAACCTAGACCATTTGCCCAAGTTTGTGTAGATCTGGCAGGCCCACTTCCAATAACTGAAGCTGGAAATACTCATATTTTGGTTTTTGTAGACTATTTCACAAAATGGTGCGAGGCATTTCCAATTTCCGACACTTCAAGTCTTACCATTGCCAAAATTTTTGTCAACGAAATTGTGGCAAGATTTTCTGCACCACGCACCCTTATTTCAGATTGTGCTGCCAACTTAACTTCTGAAATGATTGAACACATTTGTAAATTAGTTAATACTAGAAAAATTCAGAGCGCTCCTTATCGACCTCAAACCCTGGGTCAAGTCGAACGCCAAAACAAAACTTTAAAAACAATGTTGTCCATTTATTGCCAACAAAATCAAAGTACTTGGGACATTCATTTGCCATTACTGCTTTTAGCATACCGCTCCACACCGCACGACTCGACCAGAGAATCTCCATTCTTTTTACTATACGGACGTGACCCATATATGCCACTTGACTGTGCTATTTTACAAACAATATCAATTTACACCGATTATAATGACTACGCTAGGAATTTAGCTATCAACCTTAAAACGGCATGGGACATTGCAAACCAAAACATCATAAAAGCTCAAACAAAGCAAAAATTAAATTATGACAAAACAACCAGGTGGCCCACTTATGGCATTGAGGACAGAGTGTACGTATTTACTCCTGCAACCCAAAAAGGTATAGCTCTCAAACTGTCTTCGCTTTGGAAAGGCCCATACAGAATAATCGACATCGAAGGCAAAAATTTGATTTTAACACCTGTAGATGATCCAATAAAACCACCTATCAAACGCCACGTTGACCATGTAAAGCCTTGTCACGACTTGATAGTTCCAAAATTAAATGATAATTATCAAGTTCAACAAGATAAACACTCAACCTCACTAACGATACAGAAGCCGAAATACAATACGAGAGCAGCAGCAAAGCACTTTGATAATAATAAACAAAAATTAAACGCACTACTTGACAAACTAACTTGATAATACTACCTCGCATATATGCCTTTGATACTCATTACTTTTTCTCCCACAGTTATTTTTCTTTAAATCATACTAAACCAAAAAAAAAAATAAAATAGTAAAGCACAAATCTACCGTTACTTCTGAACGACCAACGTTGTCACTAACTAATGAAAAACGTGCCATAATAACTGTTTACAACCACAGTGTACTGTCGAACAGCGAGAATTTAGTCTCATTTTGTACTATCATGAAACCAAACAATAACCAGTGCTGTACGTAGCTCAGTCGAATTAGCTATTTATAATACGTATTGAGTCAACCAGTTCTTTTCTTTTTTCAGTGATGCCTCGCTCACGGTACAAAACTCCATCAACAGAGTCACTGGTAGAACAACACCAACGTGAAGGCGACGCCAAACCACCAGAAAAGCGCCATCGTCATAGCAGCGCACCACACAACGATGACGATCAAACTGACCAACCGGTTGCTACTTGTCAACCCCAGACTTGTAATCAACCTCGTGAATCGGGGGAGAATAATCTGTCAACCGGATGCAACTCTAGCAGTGCGCAGAGTTGTGCAGACACTCATGAACTCCGTAGTGAGCAATCTGACAATGCGGACTCAGACCGAGCATCTATCCTAAACGACCAAGCTAATATTATTTTCATTGGGGGTCCTAAACATGCCCTATCGGCATATTTTTTCATCCCACAACGGCTACCTGTCGGCGACCTTGTCTTTTCGAATACTAGACAACTCATTGAGTACGTGCATTTCGTGCAACTTGACCTACCCGACAGTGCTCAACTGTTGTACAACCTGACCCCGAATTCAAATAACATGACCAAATTACTGAACGATGCCCAATCTCTATACCTACCAGTGAACGGGCCGTGGATATTTGCTCGAGAATCAGTTTTCATTGCGGCGTGGTATTTGGCGGCTTTAATGTCACCTCTCATCCACCGCTTACTCACTCAACCACACACGGCGTACGTCCTTCTTGGACGCCATCCCTTTTGGTCAGCCGGAATTTCCAACCGCCCTGAGCCCCCTTCCCTAGACTTTCCTGGCTATGATCTGCACGGCAGATTGCTAGGCATAGTGGCGGCCAGATTGCAGCGGCACGATATGCCGCCTATAGATCTTTACGACTGGTGCGACCATTCCATGATTAGTGGACCACCTAAAACAATCCTTTTGATCGGGGATTTTGACGTCAAATATATCAAAAGTTTGGAATGTGGTCACGTGATCAGCGAGAGTGGTGCCAGAATGACACACGTGCCACTTCTCCTGAAACGTACTCAACCAACCGATTTTCACTACATTATCATAAGCATCGGGAATAACGACATGACTGTCGATCCCGGTCGTTGGGAAGAGGGAACAGACCAAGCCATGTCTGCCCTCAGCGAAATCCCAGTCCCATGCTTTTGGGTTGGTCCGTTTAAGCATCGCGGACAACGCCCATCCCAACCAACTGTGAACAAATTTCATGAGCTAATTGAACGAAAGTGCAAAAATTATGGAATCCATTTCATAAGCATGACCGACTTTCCATCCGACCGACTGACCGAACGCGTTCGAATTTACGAACTTCCCCCTAATCCACCAAACAACCTCACAAAAATCGGTCAAATGGAATGGTTTTACCATCTCGGCAAATTTGAACCCAAGTTTCGATGTGTTCAACCGTATATGTCTGACCAGGCATATCAACAACCTCGCAATCAAAACGCAACTGCGCACCACTCATCGTTTCAAGAATCAACGCAACCCCAGCACTCCAATAAACACGCCAAACAGCCTATTAAAGAAACAACTGAGTCTTCCGATTCGGCAATGGATCAACAAAATCGTCTGAAGTCAGTAGTGTCTGTGGTAGCGCCCAAGACTTCAACCTCAACAACAACAAATCGCACTAATCAACCTATTTCGACACAATCACAAACTGACATAACTGATTCTATCACGGACAACAAGTCGTACAGCAAAGCTGTACAGATGGACACTAGTGAACCTAATAGTGAAACAATAGACCAACCCAACCCACAGTCAACGGACATTGACAACCCTACTCACATTATGCCAACTGACCCCCCACCAGGTTTCTCTAGTACCAACCCAACCCCACAGCAACAACCGCCCCATCCCATCGACTTTCAACCGCCCATCACAGCTGTCGCCCCTCAAGGTGCCGCCCCTGACGTCCAACCCGAAATCCCCAGATATCGTCATTTTGGCTGGGTGCCCGTTTTCCTTGATCAATGGAACCATCCAGTTATCCAAATCCCGGAGTCCCTACCATTCCCTCACATTTTTCACGCTGCAGGAACTCGACGCCAGACTAATGAAATTCCACATCTGCCCCCATATCTTCAATAAACAATATTACCTACAAACCATTGTATATAAAGACTTGAGACTGCACTTAATTTGT
>JASANF010017301.1:0-55714 GCA_030248245.1 Trissonchulus sp. WLG1_4
TTTTACATATTACATGACAAACTGATTCTAAGGGTTTGTTCACAAATTCGGATTAACTGGATTAGATTAACTGAATTAGCTAGAATAACTCACCACAAAAGCAGGAGACCTTTTTCAAATTAGACACACTTGTTACGTGGTGTAAATTGCATAAACTTGCAAATTCTTGGGAAGATGCGCAATTTCTATGTCGAGTTATTGGAGTTAATTCAGTTAATCTAATCCCATTAATCCGAATTTGTGAACAGCCCCTAAGTACAGTCGTTACTAGATAGATTAGACTAAATTACTAGATTATTTAAATCAAACTTTAGCCTAATCCATTTAGTACAGTTTATGCAGAAGCTTTTAGCAGTAAAATATTGATTGTTTCCGTAATCGTAACATCTTAAAAAATTTACGTAACAAGACGTGTGCATAGCCGTAGAATCTGTGGAAGTCTCTGTTAAGGCTTTCGTCAAGGTATGAACAAACACGCATACGAACGCTGAATAACCAAGCTAAGTTTTGTTTGTTTCTAGGCAAAACTTGCTGAAGTTAGGGGCAGTTGGTTAGTTAGTGAAATCTGTAACAATTTTAGAGGCCTTCCTTTTGCCACAATAACTTACTTTACCTTTCTGTCCGTATCTGCGACTATCTGATGAATTTGTGTCCTTTAATGTTTACCATGGTAGCTTCCTCGCTTGTACTCTGTAGTTGTCCGTTTTTTATGTATTTTCTATTCATAGTTGGAATTGGAATCATTTTTTGTTAATATATCGTATAGAATGCTCTTATTTTTTGCCATGTCGCGCAAAGTTTGCCATAACTTTGGAATAGAATGAAGGAAAGCTGAAGAGTTTCAGTCAGTTAAAGCATTGTTCTAGTATCGATTTTGGTGTTGTGTCTTCCGAAGTGGCCCAATTTTTGTAACTTTTTGTGCCAAAAGATATTGAAAACTTCACTCAGAATGTAAGAATTTGTTAACTGAATTGCCCAAACTCTATTTTTGTGTAGTTTAAATTTCCAGTGCTCAGATTGTATTTGTGAATGTATTTGTGAATTTGTTATGCTGTGAGTTTTAGCATCAATTATTAATTGTTTTGTAATTAAATAATGTAATATGAATATCGTAAGAAACCATTACCAAAAGGTACAAGTTTACTAAAAACATTTCAGTTTTATTGTGATAAAAAACAAAACGATACGCACTGCAGTGTTTTGAAGAAATGGATGTTGTGCATTGCAATAATACTTGCAGCGGTCTGGGGGCAGCAGAAAAATGAGATATTTTTTATTTTTAGTGGTTCAGTCAATTTGAAACGTATCCTGCCAGAAAAACGACAAAATTTTGGTGGAGAAAATTCTCCCCATCCCCATTCTCAGCCCTGGCTATCGTAATTTTTTTTCGGATGACCGTAAACTTTTTGACGACTCCAGCATTTTGTGGAGTACAAACTATTTTTCGTTTTTTGTGTTTTGTATGAATTTGTGTAATGTATGCTTGCTCGTGCTGCTTAGCAGTCAAGCCACCTTTGGATACACAAAAAGTATATATGTGTTTATTTGTCTTTTTATTGAATTGGTTTCCATGATTGAGTCAATGGAATCAGTATATACTGTGATTTTCACTTTGAAACGTGGAAAAATTTGAAATATAAAGTTTTTTGGCGTAGCCTCACTATGTGCTGTATTTTCGCAGCCCGCAGGCCTCTGTATAAGTAAAACAAATCACAAAAACGCTTGACGCCATTGCTTCATTATTATTTTACAATATTGGCTTTGCCGCTAAGGATTTGTGTAGTTTGCTATTGCAATAATATTGCAGACATATATTGTGTTGTTAAACCTCTTTTTGAAACTTTTTTTGAGTCTTCAAGTAATCACCTTCCCCCCCTTTTTCTGCGGCTGACGTTAAACGTTCGGTCGATCAGTATCTGTCAATGAATTTGTCCTATTTAAATAATTATGTCAACCTCAAGTATAATACTTTGTTTTTGTATCGTACTATAAATAGTTACTTTTTGTTTACTGTTCGTTTTTTTGGCTCAGGAATTATTTAATTCTTAGCTACGTTATTTTAATATCATTTACATCTTATTTTCACGATTTTCCATTTTCTAAGATTATTTTAGATTTTTGTTACTTTTTCATTAGTATATAGTTAGAGTTTTCAAACCTTCCTAATTTGCAATGTTTTTATAGTCGGGTATATTATGTGGTGCTTATTATGATTGTCTAACATTCGTTCTATGTTTTAAGTTTTAAAGACCGATGTATTTTTGAACACGGATTATGTAATTGCAGTAATTTTTTCTCTTTTTGCGAACAGCCTGATAAACGAGTGAGATTATTTTTGTTTTGAGTACACATGCTGTCCTTAGTTTGTTGAATGAGTACTGTAGCCCAAAAATACATCGGTTTTAACTCTGAAACGCTCATTATTTCACGTCCTCTATTTGGCTCTGTTAGGCTTGAAACAGGCAGCGATTATGGAAAGTATTTTGAATAAATCTTGTGTATGTTTGTACATTCTTGATACAATAAAAATTGTACGTGACATTGTTAACTATCTACAACACTGTCTGTGCTTATTATTTTGTGGTGTCGTCAGCATTTTTTAACATTGTGCTTCAAGTAAGGATTGGTTCGTAAAATGCCATTTCTGATATGTTTGAACGCAATACAAATACATGCGCGGTAGGGAGTGTTATAAACACCTATCTTTCTTAATTGCTGTTATGGAAATCTTAATTATATTTGGTTAATTATGTCACAGCTTTCTGCTTTAAAATTACTTCAGACTTATGGGTTTTAGCGAGTTTAGTCTGAATAAACAGTTGCTTAAAAATGCCCTTTTTAATCTTTCTGACTAAATAAGCCTGTGGTTAAGATTTTGTGTGTTAAAATGCCTGTTATTGCAGTATTTGTGGTCTTGTGTATGTACTGTGCTACTAGAAATTTGTCCGCTGCCTACGGGTTTTTATGTTTATGTTATGATCTGTTTATATTTCTTTTTAATCCCTCATGCTCATCATACAGTAAATCACGAAGTAAGCTGTCCTTTCAGTTTTTACAACAGTCGTGGTGTAAGAATCGCTGCCACATCTCTTGCATTCAGTCTTTTTTACTCATTTTTTGGTGTTGCTAGTGTTAGTGTGTCGTAATGAGCACTCATTAATGGAGAATACTTTTTATTCGTCGGGAACTTTTTTGTCGTTATTCAAAACTTGTATGGGTACTGTGAAAGGACATGCGTATAAACTTGTTTTGTGTTGATAGATTAGAACTAATGTATTTACGTAACATTGTAACATGGGCTTTTTTTACCTAAATTTAGCCTTAGTGAAGGTGTCTTGTTGGATCAAAATCATGGAGCACATAGGTGGGATGTGAGACGACACGGCTCTCACACTGCGGCAAGGTAGTCACACTCCACCTTGCGGTAGTTGAGAGAAACCTACCCCGTTTTTTCAAGTCATTATCAACTTTTTTGGTTTTCTGCTTCAAAAAATTGCTTCTACTCATGATAAATGTATACTCAGAAGCCGTCAGTGGGTGGTTGGTTACTATTTTTGATGTGCATGTTTACTAAAAGTCATGAAGTATTGTTTTTTTCATATTGTTTCTACAGCTGTATTGTGAAACTGTGGGCTGGTGATCAGAGATGCACGTGGGGAATCGGCGAGGGGAGGGTGCCCGACCCCTGGCGGAAGGGGGGGTCGGGGTGGTCTCTAGTTTTGGCCATTTTTCGGCGACAGCCAAAAATTTTCAGAATTTTTCGATTTTCAACTCATTTTTGGGGTACTTTTTTGGCCACAGGCGAAAAATTTTTCCAATTTTTCAATTTTTTACGCATTTTTGGGGCACTTTTTTGGCCATCAGAGGGGGGGTGGGGGGTCGAGAGGGGGTGCCGGATGTCTGAGGGGGGGTGGATACCGATGTGCCGACCCCCCTCCGGGGGGGGGGGTGGATACCCCCCCTACCTCTTCCCTATGTGCATCTATGCTGGTGATAAGTATTGAGAAAATATAGTTAATAACACCAAAATCTGCCCAGATCCCATTACTTTATTCTGAGTTCTTGTCACCAGTTTTGCTTCATTGTGTGTTTCATAGTTCAGGGTTCGTAACAGTATCTTGTTTGTTCTGGTTGTACAGTTGTCATGGATGAATTGTTATTGTAATAAATTTGCTGTTTGAATGTTTTGCTGGGTTTTAGTAGGTCAAGAATCAAGATCAATTTTGTTTTGATCTAGCTGAGCTGTTGATTTTCTTGGTATAGACGCATCGAAAAGGCATGACCATTTTACTTATAAAAACAGCAGATCAGTTTTTTTCTTCTGCACAGCAACTTTCTATGGTTATCATCGAAATGCCTAAAGCTAAATAGCTACAGCACGGGGTCTAATGGCAGAATAAAAGACCTTTTGGAGGTCGGAATGGCTTCTGCAGATCTAGGATTCAATGTCAGACAGATGTTCAAGTTAAGGGTCGATCATGCTTCAGTAGGGCACACGCACAACGCGTTTCGTTCATTTTTTTATTCATAAACGGGCATTGTGACGTACGGATTTACGGCTTTGTATGCATATAGACAAAATTGCTATTCATATTTTTGAGCCGTATGTCCGTTTGTTCTACTGAAACATGCTTTTGAATTCGGGCGGACGGTAACACGGCTGAAGGGTACACAGGCACGGTGACGCCACAGGCATAATACTTGTTCGTTCGCCGCTAGGCCGAATCGTCACAATGGCCGAAACTTCGCCATTAGGCCGAATCATCGTTAGGCCGAAAATGTGTTTGCGGAGCATACACAGTAATGTATGTAAAACAGTACATATTACATGTACATTGCATTACAGACTACTGTAATACCATGCATGCTGAATGTTGTTGATGGTCTGAGACAATTGTACTTTTTTATTGGAGACGAACATTTTTTTAAAATTTTACTCAACAAATTGGTATTCATTTCTATTTCTTTCCGCCTGGCGGCGATTCGGCCTAATGGCGAAGTTTCGGCCTGACCCTGGCGGCGATTCGGCCTAGCGGTGACACGCCTAATACTTGTGAACAGAAGAAAATATTAATTGAACTTCGAACTGCCGTTCAGTTTGTCCGTACGTCCGTTCATACGTTTGTTCATATGTCCCAATGTCCGTAAAGTATGAATCGATGCTAAGTAGTTGTTAGGGCTGGGCACGGTTACAAAATCACTATCCGTGTACACGGTTAGTTTTGAAGATTACTAACCGCGTGTACACGCTAACTAACGGTCACTGCTATTATCCGCGTGTACACGCTAATTATCCGTGTAACCGTTTACACGGATACCGTGTAAACGGTTACACGGTTACTAACGGTTACACGCTTACTAAACGGTTACACGGTTACTAACCGGTTACACGGTTACTAACCGGTTACACGGTTACTAACCGGTTGCACGGTTACTAAACGGTTACACGCTTACTAAACGGTTACACGGTTACTGACCGGCTACACGGTTACATGGTTACTAAACGTCAAGGTGCAGAAGGGGATCTTTACTAAACAGTATCATCCCAGTGGAATGACCCAGGGAAGATACGAACATTTCTAGATCTGCAGGCCAGCAAGCTACCATCTGAGCTGCTGGGACAGTGCTGAGCTGTCAGTATAAAATGCCTTTATATATCTTGAAGAATATAACTTGCACACACATGCATATAAAGTAACACACAGAAGAATCACTTGCGCACGGTTGTAGGCTAATTTGCATAAATTAAGCAGCCAAACGAACATTTTTCGTAACGGGTACACGAAGTCGGAAAACGGATAGTGTAACCGGTTACACTATCTGTTTAGAGTAACCGTTTACACTATCCGTTTAGAGTAACCGGTTACACTATCCGTTTAGAGTAACCGGTTACACTATCCGTTTAGAGTAAACGGTTACAGCATCCGCGGTTACTGTGTCTTAACGTGTACACGCTGCAACCGCTAAGTAACCGCGGATAGTGGCCCCTAACCGTGTACACGCTAAGCTTAGCGTGTACACGGTTGTACCGTAGTTGTGTGGGAGTGGATCTCTGTCACGTTTCCAGACTTTTTCCTATTTACGTGATTCTTCTGGTACAACTTTTGGAGCAGTGGTGTTTTGACACCCCTGCCATCTTTGGGGGTCGTGGGTCTATTTTCTGGTTTAGGTACTTAGTGAAATTTGGTGTGTATTGTACTCGGTGTTAAGCTCCCGTGGCCTTTTTCGGAGTTTGGGACTTCGGTTGTTGTCGATGATTATCCCAAAAGTATCAGGGTCAGTGTGTCATTCATTCGTGCGCTTGGGCATGGTTTACAAAAACCTAGCAGAATTGCACAAGACCTGATTTGCTGGTTGTTTTGGTCGATGTGGCCGTAATAAATATTGAAACATTAAACCCTGTTTCTATTTTCTAGCCATAAGGGCATACATGCTTAAGGTCGATTTTTACTTAACCGTATGTCAGATCAACCGGCAAAATTACGAAACAATGGCGCCACCAACAGTGTATAACTGTGTAAGATAGCTGATTGCGTATATGCCCGCTGAGCGGATATATAGTTGCAAGTAAGAATTAATTAAGCCGAATTTAAAAAAAAGAAAAAACAAAAACAAAACCTTTTTAAAATTTTTTATTTTTTTATTTTAAAATAAGAGTAAACATTTTTGTTAGTCATTTGTTCAATATGACTGGTAGTTGTAAAAATTTGACATTTAATTTATAAAACACCTGATTTTCAATTCCCGGTTCTACATGGCGTAGTGTAGTAGGTATAGTCAGTTTGTGCCCGAAGCCCTGTTTTGAAGCAATTTTTGATTAATAGCTAGCTAGCTACGGTGTTGTCAAGAAATATTCTCTTGCCATGAACTGCAATTACTCACTGATTACTCGAAAAGTCTGCAATTTTACTGTTTTTGAGCTATCTACAGTTATTTTTTAGTCTGAGTAAAATGCCATGAGCTCTAATTTTCAAGAAATTCTTTCAAATAATGAGGCTTACTCAACTTCAGCTGTTTTTTAAGTTTCCTGCCTTGCAGGCGCATTAGCTGAAAAGTTTGATAAAAATAAGCTAAGTTTTCTTCCTATGCATCAAGTCAAAAAGGCGCAGAAATATCAGCCAAATTAGAACCTCCCGGGGTACATATGCTTAACGAATTTATGTATACTTACTACGTATGATGACTATTTTCGGAAAAATGTAAAAGAAACATGTGTTACAATAACTTGTGAGCTTAAGACAAGATAGTGTATGTATGTTTGTAGCCTTTTGGTCATTCCTAAGTGGATTCTGGTGGTGAAGGTTGTACTTTGTATAAACAGTTGGGCTGGTGGGCTATGCGTACCGTTACGGCGAAGGTAACAGGACCAATGCCTGTTGTATGTCCCTTCACATCCGTGTGAACCGTAGCTAACAGTCGGCTCTATTGCATCACCATGATGATTGCGCTCATGAAGTATTCTGCTGGTTACCACCTTGCCGCTGTACCAGACTACCAGGGATTTGTTGTGTCAGAAACCTAACAAAACGCTGTATTTGTTGTGGTTATTTGGTGAATGACTGCCGATTTCTTCTGCTCTACATGTTAGTCACAAAACGGCTCCTCCTTCACAGGGCACCTGACGGTTTAAACGCGTTTGCGTACCGACACTGCTTCGGGGTTCCAGTATAAGTACTTGGCTGCGGTTTATATTTCTCCCTGTTGTCCATGCTATTTGGAAAATTCCAATTCTACCGTATCTGTAGAAGCCTGTTCCGAAGAATTTAGCGGCTTCTTACCATCATATGTTGAATTCGTGGAACATTTATCCACACGTGACCGATCGATTGCGAATTTCAATCACTCTGAGTCCTATTGTGAGGGTTTCTTTGTTGATAATGCCCTTAGCTCTTCGAGACACGCGGTGACTTTTACGATCTTTCGCTGGAAAACTACAGTTAGATCCCACACAATCGCATGATAACGCTCAGCGGTCACACGAAGCCAAAAGTCCAAACTGAGTAAAGCATGTGAATACCTAGGTCTGGTCGACATGGATGTGGGATCACTAATGATAATTACATCCGATTTCTCAATTTTTGCGCGCTTTCAAAATAGTTCATAGAAAGCACCTTTTTAGGTATGTACAAGTTGGCTCCAAAAATTACCTGGCACTCAAAATCGGTGTCTGGAAAATTTCCATTGACTATATTTGTGTTTCCAGCAGAATTCCTAGCTCCCTATTGGATGTTCGTGTTTTTCACGGTCTGGGGCCGGTTGCTCAACTTTACAAATCACAAAAGAAAAAAAAGTGTGAGAGAAAAATAGGGGGATCGAAAAAAATTAAATAAAAGAAACGCGTAACGACTCACCCGCTTCCCCACCCCAAACAATTAAAACGAAAATAAAAAAAGAACAGACCACCCCTGGCTGTACTTGTAGTCACTGAACTGTCACAAGGCACCGACCATTGGTGGTATCAAGATTTCGTCTGCGTCTGCTTTCATGTTAGAAACTGCAAACACTGTAGGTATGTGATTAAGAAAGCCTTGCTCACCCACATGTTGCGCGACAGTTTCAGATTAGTTTTTCCAACAGGTTTGGCGTCCTTAGCGAGGTTCTCGGTGACTGTGAAACTGAGTGGCTGAGTCTCAAACTGGTCTGTCGGAAATAGGACACACATTAGCGCCACCTAGTCAATATTTCCACCAACCTAACTATTCGTCGCGTAATTTGCTGCACGGTATAGTTAAAGCGCAAACGGAAAGTGAGTGCAAGTTTACTCAGCTGTTTGTCATCACAGAGGCTTGATCGCTTGTATGCGTTCAAACAACATCAACGAAAATGCAAATTTATAATCAGAAAATCAAAAGCAGCCTACTACCGCGCCTTGACTTTCGACTATAAAGATAGGTAACTACTAACTGATGGCAATTGTTCTACAAAAAGCTCGAAGTTTTTTTAAAATTATGATTCCTTAATTTCGGCATGAATTCGTGATGACACTTTAAAAAGAAACCAGGATGCACCGCTGGAAGCGGCATTTCCAGAATTTATTGAATGTAGAAAGGAATGTGAGTCATGATACACACATTAGACGACACATAAGATGATTAGTTTGTACCCCCACCCACAATTGAGGAGATTCGACAAATTGTTAGTTCGTTCAAGTCACGTCGGACCACTGGTGCCTGCCGGATTACTGCCGAACTTTTGGGCTGATTGGACTGGTGGAAACTGGGAATGCCGCTTTTCAGTAGCTACCACCCGCTGGCTCTTGTAGTGTTGTCCATCTGACCGAAAGGATGCATAGTAGAGGGATCATCATAATTCTTTTCAAAACGGGCGATCTAACTGTGTGTGATACCTACAGCGGTATCGCCTTACTGTATTTCTTGGCGAAATGTATGCAACCTGTCTTCTGCGACTCGCATAAAACATCGGCCTGAGTGAGGCCAGCGGGCTTCCGGGCTCAGCAGCTTCAATAACCAGTTCATCAGAGAGCGCGGAGTCGCTGAATGTTTTCGTGCAGTCAAATAACCTCTTTTTTTATTGGACCATAGCCATGAAAACTTTAGGAATGTTTTAGTAAAATTTTTTCAAGAGCAAAAAATTTTTTGGTCGGATTAAGCCACCATAAGATCCTTGTAGACAATTTCTCTTGGGAACACTTTCGGGGGAGGGCGCACCCTCTAATAAATTCGCAACTACTTGGAACGCCCCACGTCCTTAACGTTTTTCTCCACTAACAGGCTGATCTGGCTCGATTTATCGAAGCAAAATGTTCGTCGTTGAAAATTTTGGATTGATCGAAACATTTTCAACGGCGAACATAACACGTAATTATAGGACAAATGTTCGTCGTTGAAAAAGCAAATGTTCGTCGTTGAAAATGTTCGTCGTTGAAAAAACAAATGTTCGTCGTTGAAAAACAAATGTTCGTCGTTGAAAAACAAATGTTCGTCGTTGAAAAACAAATGTTCGTCGTTGAAAAATTTTCAACGGCGAACATTTCAACGGATGTCTTGAGCTCCGTTGAAATGTTCGTCGTTAAAAATTTTTTCAACGACGAGCTTTTGTCGTTTAGAACATAATAATGTTCTAAAAAACCAAAGCTCGTCGTTGAAAAATTTTTCAACGACGAACAATTTCAGCGACGAACTTTCAACGACGAACATTTGTTTTTCAACGACGAACATTTGTTTTTCAACGACGAACATTTGTTTTTCAACGACGAACATTTGCTTTTTCAACGACGAACATTTTCATCGACGAACATTTGTTGTTTCGATAAATCGGGCCCAGTGGACTAAGCTTTGCCAAAACAGAACTCGTAAAGCGACTTTTTTTGTTCTATTTCACACTATCTACGAATACAAGTAGGAAATAACTTTATAAAATTGTCTTCGAATTTAATCCTGCAGTAATTCCAATGACACAACGTGTGTGGTCCATTTCAGTGATGTTAAAAGACGTTTAGGGCCGTAGATTAACAAAAGCTTGTTTGTTTACGAGTTCGCTCAGCGACAGTGAAGTAGCTAAGTTTTTTGTCAAAACTTTTAAACCCTTTGTGAACAAACCGGTTGATTGTTTGCGTTTGAAGTAACAGTGGCTGCATTTTGGGATGAACTTGACTTACATTGCACTGTCATTTTGAGTGACGCACTTTACGTTTAGGGCTGTAAATTATATACTGTACTCTGTTGTAATGTATGGTCTAACACTTTTTCGATTGTACTTCACTAGTGTAATGTGTTCAAATTTGAGGGATGTTTTTTACCAGCTTAAGCTGCATAATATAGTAACCGTACATATTAACAACTTATCGATCAACTAGTATTCGATTTCCGTGTTGGCAATGAATTTAACATAGACATTCTAAACTCTAAACTAAATGATTTTCATTGGTTTAGAACATTTTCTGGTACATCTAGTATTGTAACCAGTCCGATTAAACAGTTTTATTTCTAAGGTTACTACATGCCTATTTATTTACATGCCTTAATTTTTAATTGACAAGTTTTTGTAGTGCCTTCTAACCGATAGAGATAGAGACGAATTTCAGACGAAAAACTCCCTGTCGTGCGTATTTAACGTAGAATATCGATCCAAATTTGCATCTACATATGTAGGATGCGTTCTAAAAGTTGGAAATAATAGCGATTAGCCTGTGCTCCAAAACCTTTATTTATTTCTTTTTTTCTATTTCTAATTCTGCCTAATGGAACCGGGTCGAAGTTTGCCCAATTTTAATTTTTCCGTGGAACAAAAAATATAGCTACCTAAACAAAATTTGTTCAGCTAGCCCCCCAACCTCAAAAAAACTTGATTTGATACCGTTTTAAAATTATAGTTTTTATCAAAATGAGACACTTTTCAAATATGCTATTTTTCCTCAGGACCCCTTTTGTACAGAACACATGCAATGAAAAGGAAGTGTTGTAACCGTCAATTGTCAATTTTTAAACTCACGAAATTGACTGATTGATGCGTTTTTTGTAGGGAAAAAAATAGCGATTATCATAAAAATTGTCCAGCACAGTTTTGCCGCGAAAAAACACATTTATGGGTGTTAATTTAGTCAAGTTTAGTCATTTGTTTACCAAGTTTGGTGCTCTGCAATTTACAGTTTACAAATATTGCTCTTTATTCAGTTTTTGAGGCATAAACTAGAATGTGAGTCAACATTCATATTTCTAATCCATTATAAAAGCATTCTACCACTATGCTGCTAAAAGTTTCTCAATCAGTGCGGAATACTTTCGTCATTAATTGCTATAAATATCAATCTATCAAGGTATTTCATTGTGATAGGTTTTTTCCTAAGCTTCAACAAAAAATATGATTTTAGCATTCTAGAGATTATTTTTTTTCCGTTGAAACTGCAATTGTGTTTGCATTGCTCTAAACCTGCACACACATCGAAAGTTTCCGTTCAAGATTCCTGCTTAAGTTTTGCCACAGTATTTGCCCACACACCTGCAGATGAGTACATATAATAGCTAAATAACTGGTCAGGGTAAAGTCTTCATTAAGCTAGTTTTTAAGATCAATGAAGATGACTAGTTTTTGGTTAGTCTTCAAAAACTTGAAACAAAAGCCAAAAGTTTTGTTTGGAGTCTAACTTTTTCAACTTTACGACAAAATGCCGTAGTAGAAATCATAACACTTTGACCGCTTTTTTCGCAGGCGTGTTTGAACTGAGGGGGAATTAATCAAGACTGAGGTTCAAAGGAAGACCTGCAAAAAGTACCTATTATAACCAGAGCATCTTGCCGCAGTACGTCGTTTGCTGTTTTTTCCATATTGCTGTAGCACACATCCATTTTCGTTTTCATTTTTTTTCTTTTCAAATTGTTTTCAGTTTTCCTATTACAGGATAATTATCCTTTTGTTTTTGTTATCAATTTTCCGGTTCCGTAGCCGTTACTGTAAAAAAACAAGATTTTCAAAATTAGTTTTCAAGAATTCGTTTCTTATTCTTACTGTATTTTTATACCGTAGTTTACAATTAAGGATGTTTTCAGTTAACTGGTAACTGATTCCTTTTAAGTTACCTAAAGTTAAGCAGTTACAGTTAACTCATAATAACTGATAACTGAACTGCTCTGATTTGCCAAAGCAGTGAAAAACTGATAACTGAACTGCACAATTTTCTGAAGCAGTTAACTTAACTGTAACTGAACTGCTTCGATCGTGAAAAACTGACTGAAATCAGTTAACTGATTTTATTTTCAGTTATATGCAATAACTGAAAATAATTTTCAGTTAAGCGTGGAAACGTTTTTGATTTTCAGTTTTCAAGCATAACTAAAAAGCGACTATTCAGTTCAGCTGTGGGAACATTTCAAAAATCACTAAATCCCACTATTTACGTGCGTATTCGTATATTTACTCACATGTTTGTATATTTACTCACGCGCATGCCGCATACAGATATTGTTTTTGTACACGCTGACATTTTCGATCAAGCCTAAGAGTCAATTGATTATTGGCTGTCGGCCTACAACGAAACACTAAAGTCCTCCTGCCATTAGTTTTCTCTTGTCCAATTTTCTCTCTCCCTTAACAGCTTCCGTGGAAGTGTGCAGCAATTTTTCAGTGGCTCGGATTCACTGGCAGCCACACAAAACTAGGTGGTAAACGCTTAAAAAAGAAGCAATATTATCCAATAACAAAGCTAGGTAATTTAATGTAAAAAAGTGAATTGAGTTTTATCACTGTTTTGCGAGGATTTTGGTTTTAAAATTTAAAGAAAATTTATTGTACAACTACATATTATGTGTAGGCATTAATGCGTGCTACATTATATACCAATCAAATTTACTTTCAAATTTCCTCTGAATTCAAAGCGGAGTTTGAGTCATTTGATTCCGAAGTCAAAGTATAGATGGTATATATGCTTTGACTACGAAATCAAGCGACTACGAGTTCGTTATTACACCGGAGGCTGTAGTAAGCATTTTGGCTGTACTGTCCTAACAGAAATTTGGTAGACTGGCAGTAACTGTGTAGAAATGAAATCATATCTACTTATGAATGTCAGAATAGCTGAACAAGAAATTCTTAGATTTAGCATTTTTAGAGAAGTAACTGAAAATATTTTCAGTTAAAGTTATCAGTTACAGTTAAGTTAACTTAACTGTAACTGAACTGATTAAATTTTGGCGAAATTAACTGATAACTGAACTGATTTAATCTTCAGGTAATCAGTTAACTGATTAACTGAACTGATTAAGATTTCAATAACTGAAAACATCCCTATTTACAATCTAGCAGAAAATTTTAGCTTCTGCTCATTAGTCAGTAGGATGTTTGCCTTTTTCTAAAATGGACTTAACTGAAATTAAACCAAAGGACTTAAAGTGAAGGCTACCTGAAAAAGTGAAAAATTTAGGTTCTCCGATTCGCTTCAAATTTGCACACAATGTAGCCCCAGGGAAGGCGCATCGCAGATGTAACAAACTGGAACCAATGCTTTTGCCAATTTTTCACTAGGGGCTCCCAAAAATTCAATTTTACGTGTAAATCATAGTCGCAAAAAAAAGTTTTTTGTGGTTGCAAAGCGCCTCTTTACTCGAAATTTTTGTTAATACTGACGAAGCTGATTTTTACATGATTCGACAGCCTAACGTCATATCTTAACCTCTATGATCCATTTTTAAAAATTTTTGCCCATGGCTTGAGCAATGACGTCAAATGTAAAATCACTCAAATTTGGCGGGTCCAAAAAACGGCCATTTTCTCACATTTCGCCCTCGATTTTAGATTTGAAAATACATATAAAAAATCGTGCGTGCGATCGATCGATCGTGCGATTTTGCGCATACATGTGGGCTACTACTATGCCAAGTTTCAGCTTGATTAGCTTAATGTGGTTTGTGCTAGAACTGTCCAAATAAGGGCTACTTTTCGGCTTTTTGGCGTACTTTTGCCTATGTAAATACACGGACAAACGCACTGAACCAAAAGTGCACCTTCAAGCCTAATTGTTCTTATCTGAGGTAGAGGTGCCTTGGGGGAGTAATATGTGTGAAAATAAGCGAAATTGGAGAACTTTGATTTTTGACCTGGGTGGGTAGCCCCCCCCCCTTAAGTGGAATTAATTAAGTCTATTTAGAAACTAGGAAAATTCAATTCAAGTCGGACTTAAATAGTTAAGTCAAGCGGCAACTTAAGTCTAGTAGTATTTCCTAAAAATGCCGTCGGACTAAAATTTAAGCCCGGTGACATTTTAGAACGCAACTGAAGTGTCCGCTGACATAGATAAGTCCACTTAAGTATGATGTTGCTTCCGAAATTTCGGACTTAGTCCAGTTAAGTCCATTTTAGAAAAAGGCCCTAAGGTTACAAGGTTATAAGGTAACAGCAAAAGCTTCGGTTTTAACGAAATCGTCGAAATTCAGATTCTTACTAATTTGGTCGATCCCAAAGGACATCCCTTGACCAGAGGAGTGTAATGACAAGCGTAGCACAGCACAGCACATGCATTACGTACAAATTTTTAGTTAAAATGATGAATGAAAATGAATGAAATGAATTAAAATAAAATAAATAAATGAAATAAAATGAAAAATGAAATTAATTAAAATGATTTCAATTTAAGAAAACCCTTTTTGTCGTTGAAATCTGTTGAAAAATAATTTAACTTGTCCCAGGACGACAATTTTAAGAGGTCTTTATTAAATGATCAAGAGCATTTGATTTTAAGTAGCCTAAAGACCTAAACGCTTTAAAATCAGAGTCTTAAATAAACAGTGTTGTCAGAACTCAGAAATTTTTTGATGTATGGTGCATGCATTTATTTGATGCTTGTGTGACGGTTGGAAAAGGGGGGTCACGAGGGTATACCTAGGCCCTGGTACATACAAAGCAAACTCGACACGAATTATAAATCATATAGTTTAATAATCATAGGTCTGGTGTGAGTATATAGGTGATATGCAACGCAATAACATGCAGCTATATGTCTAAATACGATAGTAGTCTGGCGACAGAATGAGGGCCAAGTCGAGCTAGAGGCAAATATCGCAAGGTCTCAAGTCCGTTTAGCTCAAAGTTCAGTAGCTTATATAGTTTAGCGACCAGGTTATATTTAGAAGATTGACATTTAAAACTTCTATAAAAAGTTGCAAAAGATAAAATAATAAGACATCTAAATCTCATAAAAACTAATTTCTACGATTTGAAAGATTTGTGAAATGTCAAAATTATAAAAAACTAAAAACTGGTTTTGCTAGGCTCTTAATATTTCGCCTTTGCGAAATATAAATTTAGGTAATAGTTTCCGCATTAGCTAGGTAGACATGTACGTACATTAGCAATGACAATGATAGACAATTGCAGTCTGGCTTAGGTACGTACTTTCATCACACTTGTTCCTATTTACGAATATTGAAGTACTGCTAGCTGGGTCAACAAATTTAATTTTAGCAACAGACTATGCTGAAACAAGCACGTTTTGCGAGTAAGGTTCAGGTCATTTTGATAGACCCTACATGCTTGCACTGCAGAGGATATTCTGCGAATATAAAACGCGGCACCAAAATATTTTGAAATACATAATTGTTAATTAAGCGTGTCCACCACCAAGACTTAATCTCAATTTCTAGCCTGCAATGTCAGCACTAACGGTTAAAAACGTTTCAATGTAAAGCCTTCGAAACCCAATCGTTTCAATGAGGAAAAAATAAATTTGGCGACAGTTTAGCATTATACCTACGGTAGCTACAGTCCTCGTAAAAAACTGCATATTCAACCACTTCTCGTGTGACTTTCACTTTCGATTTGTTTCAACCAATTTGTGTCTAAAATTACGATTCTTATTGCCAAAAATCGTGTGTCAATGTCAGCTGCAGACCTGCAGTGTCGGTAAGTCACAAGCCCTTGCAATTTTCGACAATATTTTTTAAATCACTTGTAATCTAAAATATACATAAACTTCCGCTGTGTTGTACAACAAGCAGCAGTTTTATGCAAACTTTTTTAGTAATTTTTTGTTATCAACAGTTATTACTTACACTAAGTTGGACCCTGCCGCGTTAAAATTTTAAAGTAATTAAAACAACTCAAATATTCCGAAAAACGTATATTTATATACTTATTCTTCTGCAGTCGAAAGTGAAGTCTGAATTGAATGAAATTTTGCATATAATGAACCATTATTTTTATGATCGTGAATACGTATGTATATATACTTATTATTGATATCTTTGATTAAAAATTATTCCTTCATCAAGTAATAATTTACAACAAAATATATTCAACATAACAAAAAGATCATTCGATCATGCCCCCTCTTTTTGACAAAAAATTGACAATGTCAATGTATTTTATGTTTTGGATTACACCTTTTGTGAAAATATTTTGTTTTGAATTAGATAAAGACAACATTGCAACGATATATTCAAATTATGGCCAAGAGGGGCCACAAACTTAAACTTTTTAATCCTAACACATAAAAACTATGAAAAATATAAGTAATACCGTTAGTTATACCTCCAAGAACTTTAAAGATTGAATTTTCACATATCTTGCATTTGGCCGTTATTTAATAATCTAATGTCTTAATTAATGTAAAATTATGATTTCTGCACCCTCATTTATTGCAAATTCACACGTAAATCATGCTAGCTGCCTTTTGCCAAGCTTTTGGCAAAAAGCAGTATAAAGACCTGCCGCCGCTGAGGCGGCGGCAGGAAAAAGTGAAATCATGTTCGTGTCCACCTGTATAACATGAGTAAATCAATCATGTTATATGGACAGCCCACTGACATCCCCAACCGCAAAACAACAGGATTGCCAACATCATCTATTTGTATTTCGGTTTTGTTACAACATCTGTGCAATCAGAGGCCTGGATTTCCAGCCTACACACAACACTAGCAAGCAGTCTATTAAACTCGCACCCATAATCCTAGATCAGCCTGCAGCACGAGAACACGAACACACACCCACACATATAATGCATTTTCCTGACCTACCCGATATCGCAGTGTAAATTTACATTATCACAGAAGATACATGGTAAACCGCCATTTGCACTATAGTATATACGCGGCGGCTGAGGCCGCCGCGTAAAAACAAAATGAAGCCGCCAGCCGGCGAACTGGGCTGCAAATTTTTGTGTTTCCTGACGAAATTCCGCTGATTTCATAAATTGCTTTTCAGTTAAAACATAATTTCAAGATAAAATATTATTTATCAAGATAATAGATTTCATTAAACATTGAGTCGTTTCATGTTCACCACTCTTCAGATTAGCACAGAACTAATAGGCAAGCTTCGATTCATACTACCAAGCATAATATCCGCTCAGCCGGCATGACTAACAAATAACGCCAAGAATAGTGTATGAGAGGAAATTATGGCATCATTATTTTGTAATGCCCGCTTCCCGTTTTAGGTTTCGGGTTAAAGGTTTCTTGTTAAAAATTTCAACTTTTGGTTTAAAGATTTACCCAATCAGCTGTTCTTCTAGACGGAGCTTCTGCATCTAGCCAAGGAGTATGCAAACTCATCTTAAGGTAGCGCTCAGCAACAAAACTCATGTTTGGCGCTCAGCTCATGCAATAAACAGCAATACCACTTTAATTATATATCAAAGAGACATCAAAAAAAACCTATTTACAATACAGTTCAGCACTTTAATGTGAATGTGTCAAATTTTATGGCCATGTCGAATTTCCTATTCACACTAATTTTGCTTTTGACCTAGCTCAGCGAAACTTCAACCGATTTTGATGATCTTGGTATCAATAGAAAGGTCTCTCAAAAATCTAGACGTGATTGATCTTCGATTTTTCATTTTTATTTTTGATTTTACAAAAAATCGATTTTTCAAAAATCAGTCGTGTTTGAGCGACTACAAAAAGTGCTGCGGGCAAAAATTCGAAAATCGAAAAACTTTTACGGCTGCATTTATATTCTTTCTTTCATTGTGCAAATCTCCAACTCCACTCGCAAACGGCAGCTGGGACCCAGGGGGTAGTTTCAGAAACTTTACATAAGTCTTTACATAAAGTATTACATAAATTGAATTTATGGGAGAACTTATGGGAAGGTTACGAGTGGTACATAAAGTGATTCAGAAGTCTTCACATAACCTTCCCATAAGTTCTCCCATAAAGTTCTCACATAAAATTATATGCTCTCGCTGAAAACCGCATGGAATGCGCACGCACACGCGCTCGCACAATTAGATGCCTAACAGCACGATCACAGCTTTGATTTTCGTACTGAGGGTGCGCTCGTTTAAAATCTCAATTTAAAAAGTAATGAATAGGTTCGTTAGTCGATTTAATTATTCAAGCGCATAACAGTTACCACCATACCTGCTGCTGTCGTTTTATAGTAAGATCTTAAAATCAGATTTTTCAGAAAAGTTCAATAAAGTTTTAAAAAATACATTCCCCAAACTATGTCACTTTATGCTCTACCCAGCGAACCAGTTTTCATGCTTTTTTTGAGGTTTGTACCAATTATTTAGCTCAAAGGTGAGTTATGGGTGCCCTCACGTTCTCCTAAATTTATGAGAAAACTCGGCACCCACATTTAGCATTTTATGAGTAGCCTGAAGTCTTTACATAAATTTATGTAGTTATTATCAGGCTACCCATAAATTTAGGTGGAAACCATAAATTTATGAGAGAACATGAGGTGATCCAGAAGTTATATCAAGCTTCTGAAACACCTATAACGATATGTAAGACTTTATGGGACCCATAAGACTTATGTGAAGTTTCTGAAACGACCCACAGGTCCAAAAAAAGTAGTCAATTTCGCTACGCAAAAATGTAAGGTTTGCCCACACGTTTCACTTTTTCAAAAATTAGAGCTTTCCTAGGACTGCATATTTCCGTTGAAAAAGTTACAAAAAGCCATACTCAATTTTTTAAGAAATTAAATCAAAAATTTGACATTTTCGAAGATTTATCAGCCTTGTAGGTTTTTCATTTTGGATTTGCTATTTTCACGGCTAAATAACTCAGCAAAACTTCAACGTATTCTTAAGTTTAATACATCAACTTAAAGCTAAGAAACCGCATACTTCAATGATATGAGTAATCATTTTATATTAAAACAAAAATGTTTTTGCTACGGCTGCAAAATTGTCCAAAAATTTAAAAAAAATTTTTATCACAATATGCACATCAAATGAGAGCTATTTTCATTTTGAACAACTTTCCTTCAAGACATTATGGTCAAAAATGCCGCTGAAAAAAATTAAACGCCAAAGTCGGTTCCCCTGAGCGCCACCTTAAGCAGCAATACCAGCCAAAATGACAATTTTTTCCATATTGCATATTTTCTGGGCTTGCTATCAAGCAGCAATCAGCATATACTCATTTATTGAATTATTTATTTCTTTCCGGGTGTAATTGTTTTTCCAGGAAGTGCAGATCTTTGCATTTAGTGGCCCAGTTTTTGTCCTACTGCCACACGAAACCCATGCACCTATAACCTGTAACATAGGCACTAAGCAAATGTTACTTTTCTTAATGAAAAAATTGCATTTTCCTTATTGCCTCAGTTACGATTTTTGATTGCGAATCCAGCAGTAAACTTTGTGCACATTGGAAACAGCGAATGTTGTTGTCTATTGCTAGCCTTCAACTATGGCAAGCGCACGGTAGCTGTGTTAAAACTATATTGTACAGTCTTCACAATTTCTCGAATTTTAGCGCTTATAACTAAAAAACCATGTGTCCTAGACCCGTAATCGGCTGAATTAGTTTTGTTCACTTTTCTATCAAATGGTAATTTCGCGATCTCTTTATGACGCACGTAGGACTCGGGCTCGGGCCCTTGCCAAAAACCAGATGGTGTCAGAGTCTGGCTACTTAGATATATAGAAAACCTCTGTGCGTTAGCGTGTTAAGGGGGTAGTGTCGCGAAAACAGTTTTGCTCATAGGTTGTGAAAATAGAACTTTTTGCTTTGAAATAGTACATTCAGTAAGAAGCTAGTCCAACGCTGTATGGTGTCAAATAATTACTGCCAGACATCACACTATCACTATCGACAAATATCTTGGACCAATCATCATTAGTAAGCCAGACATCACACAATAGGGACATAAAAGTTCGAAAAATCAAGCCAGATATCAGATTGGCCAGCTTGTGAAATACACATAATGTGTGGACGCACAATTTTTTGCGACAAATAAGAAAAAAGAAAATGGAAGCTTCGTTTTTTTTTTGATTTGAAAATAAGCGTCTAGATTTTTCACAATTTATAATTATTGCTGTTACTATTTATAGTTTACGTACACCTTCACAATTCAAACTAGTATTACTCCACAGCCGCTACAGTAATTTGCACTAAACTTTGTGTGCGTAAACTACAACATATGTGCTATGAGTTTGTGTAAAAAAACTAAACAAAAAAATTGATAAATGTGACGAAAAAATAGAATGTGTATAGGTTTTTATAACGTCATTTTTCCGATTTTGCGACATTATTGCAAACTATATGCTGCACCAATTTTGCTGAAATTTGGCAAAATAATTTGCCTTTAGATAGATTTTTAAAATATAGAAAGAACAATTTCTAACCTTCTACTGAACAAGTTTTACAGTCGTGCAAAATCGACTGCTTTCGCGACACTACCCCCTTAAATACACATGTATAAATTTATATAACTGTATAAATTTATATAACTATATGACATTATTTAAATTTAAATACACGAAACTCATTAATTTTAATTAATTGAATTAATTATTTTTAATTAATTATTACAGCAATCGAATGGCAATGTCACTTTCTTTGATTTATTCTGCATTCTTTTTGTGTCTTCCCCTAATCCTTCCCACAACAGCCAATGACGAAGAAGCCATAATGTGCGTAAATCATTGCATTCAGACTATGTCAAGACAAATTGACCCCCAGAGGTCAGAAACCATATGCTTAGCCATGGAGAGTTATGAAAAATGCGTCAGAATGTGTCCGAGGGGAGACGATATCTGGGAAAAAGCGCGAAGCATGTTTGCAGCAGCTTTCGGAAAAATGGAAGATTACTGTAAACCAAAAAACAATGCCTTTACTCGGTACAACTCTATGCAAACTACTTTATACAGGATACTGGTTGTATGCTTTGTAATGTTGCATCCCCGGTGGATTTTGTAAAAAGAATTCTAACTTGTGCGGAAATCACGAAATTATTATACTTAGTCCAGACTCTATTAATCGAGTCTATCCCGAGCCAATCCTGTCAATTCTAGACCAACAATGAGATCAAAAGCGAAATAAATGAAAATTTAGCCAATTCGGTGAAGTGTTGACTTTTTAAATGACAGCACCATAAAAACCAATCCCATCCAGTGTGCTGTAAGCCGTATATATATATAATTTGGTAAAAGAACTGTTTCTTATGTGTAGCTGAGGGAGTGACCATTCGATAGATGTTTTGCTTTATCGCAATTTCAGTTAGCTAAAATTATCAACGGACTCAAGCTTATCGCAACGGCGTGGAGTGGATCGTTCGTTACTTTTTTGTAGCCAATAAATTATTATTAAAGTTATCCTAATTCATTTGTACATGTCTCTGTAAATTCCACTTACTTTACGTCTATGTAGATTTAAAGTTATATACCATTGTGCCTTTTGTGTGTGATAATTGTATTTTTATAACCATGTACATTTTTCTACTCTGAATAAATTCGGAAGTTTTATAGAAATCTCCAAGACCTCGAGACATTTTCCAAGCAGTGGTCCTATAGTGGGTAATCGAAAATCTGTCGTACCGGTGTACCTGTTGTCTGGCAGTTGCAAATTTTCAGGTTTATCCTTATCTTCTTGAAGTAAGCCTCAAGCATAAGCGCAAGCAAGGCATATTCTTTTTTCTGCTCTGATCACCCACCCACCCACCCGAAACGAATGCTTGCACCTATTTTGCTAAGCGTCCTGGAGTCACTACATGCCAAAATGCAGTGCTTGTTGCAGACTTAGGCCGGATTCACACTGGCACTTGCAGAAGCACAAGCACAAGCACAACGCTTGTTCAAAAATTTTATCCTTTGCAGAAGCAAAGCCGATCAGAATAGAGATTTTGTAGCTGTCAGTTTGTATATAGGCATAATAGAGTAAAATATAATATAATAGTGTGACTTTTAAGGAGAAACTTTGTCGAAATGAGTCTCATATCTACTCAAAAATGAATTGCGTTGATGTATTTCTTGTTTCTTCGGTGTCAATCCGGCCATGATATACATGCTTATAATGCTCATTATAAATACTTACAATAATTTTATATCCATATATTTACTGTTATTGCATACACACTCATACATGCATAATGCAATAATTTGTGATATGTAGGTGTCAATAATATGTCACTTAAACAAAAAGTAGGGCTTCGGTTCCGCTGGGCAAATAAGAAACAGGTAGCTGAGTGCTGCCTATGTGGTTCAGCAATCAACTTGAAAAATGAAATTTGCTGTAAATTTGGAAAACAAAATGCAATAACTTGCAAGCATATAAGATCCGGTAATAGAGTTTTCTTGAGCGACCGGTTTTCAATTGATTCGATATATGATCTGACGTGGAGTTCACGAAAACTAACTGATTTGCCTTGATTTGTTGCATTAAAAGTCAAACTGCATCAAAATTGTTTTGATTTGATTCGCATCACATCATAACAACAACCAACAAAACATCACAACAACCTTACAGTAATCACTCTCAGTCTCAATGTATATTATACAAATTAAGTCGCAGCTGCACAGTCTGTTTCTTTAGCTGCGGTGGACAAAAGCAGTATCCCATATCTTTGCCAGGTTTGCCGACATCCCCGGCTGGTCCGTGTTTTCCTGGTTTTCCTGGTCTGCCCGGTATGCCTTGTGTTCCGGGTGGTCCCTTCGGTCCCTTAGGTCCGTTCATTCCGCCCCCTCCCTTCGCACCCGATGGTCCTGCAGGCCCGACATCTCCTGGTGGTCCTTTTGGGCCAGGTTCGCCAACACCACCTGAAATGTAATCGATAAACGTTAGAGTTTTAATTTGTATCCATCTTAAGAGCCCGTTTTATAGGTAACTAGTCCTTGTCCTTCCAAAAATATTTCAGTCCAAAATTGCGATTTCAATTCCAAAAAATGCCTAGCCAAACAAGCCAAGTTTTTGCATGAAGGTCACTTCCTGGGCCTGTTGCTCAACTTTACAAGTCTTACAATTGTAACAATAATTGTAAGTGCAAAATCAGGTAATTCGTCACGAATTCGTCATATAAATTCGTTACGAATCACCAGATTTTGCGCTTACAATTGTTACAATTGTAAGACTTGTAAAGTTGAGCAACAGGCCCAGACCGTAAACAAATAATTCATACGCATTTGTCAATTTTTCACAGCAGCTGGCCAAATTTGTCCTTGACCTTGTCCCTGTCCGTCCCCGTGTCCTCAAGGACCAGTATAAAGTATAAACCTGGCTTTAATGTGTAGGATGTATGAGAAGAAATTTTGAACAAATTTTAGCACAACACACTGTACGTACAGGTCTAGTCAAATTGGCAGAAATAGTGTAAGGCTTCACCTGGGGGACCCTCCCCTACTCCCTTATTCATATTTAACTTACCTTTTATATATTCACATTTATGAATATACGCTCAATCTAATTTAACACTATATACGTACTTGCCATTTCATCTGTGTGTATACGCTTAGTCAGTGTCATTGTACAGTAGCCTTCAGAATTATTATGCAGTGTGTGGTTTAGCGCTAGACCTGCGCGGTGGTGTTTAATATTGGCGGTTCCGTTTATACTTTCAGCCTAAATGGCCTGTTTGGACTTTCATTAAATGTGTTGTTTTTATTGGTCGCGTTCGTGTTCGATTTTGGGCAGTTTAGGCTTAGAAGCCCTGCCGTACTTGCTCTAGTTTCAGTCCCCCGGCAGTATCGGCTTGCGTAGGCCTGCCACCCCTGCGTGCCGTATGCGCCGTAATCAGCTCCCACGCCATTGCTCGCTGCCCCGCTATTCTGTGTGCTGCGCCTACTGCGCCTTGCCCCGTAGAGTAGGTAAGCCCCATTTCCCGTCGGTGTCCGGCAACCCCGGCCAGTACGGAAGACCCCGCTTCTTATAAATGGAAGCCCCGCCGGCGGAGCGGTAGAGGCTACGGGCGAGGGATGACTCTCCCCTAGATAGCCGGTACCCTCTGTTCCTGCTTGAGCCATTCGTAGGTGCGGCATGAGTCGCCTTACACTAGGAACATAAAGACAATGCATTTTTCCAAAAAACGACGCATCCTTAAGTTAATCCGGCTATTAAGCTTCAAGCCGACCGACCTGTGCTATCTGTTCCGTTGATGCCTTCCTCGCCCGGCACCCCCGGTATTCCGTCTTCGCCATTCATCCCCGACACCCCTCTCTCTCCCGGCTGACCCGGTTTTCCGGGATTCCCGGGCAATCCTGTCTTCCCGACCGCTCCTTTCATTCCTGGTACAATCATAAGCTATAATCGTATGTGATTCTCTCTCATCGCAATATAAGCCTCTTCGAGGTATTATGTGACATACTGACATGTGTCTGAGAAAATTATAGATTTTAAGAAAAACTGATATTCTGAAAGTTGAAAAGTCGCCGGATCTTGGCTTAAATATTGCCCATAAGTACTGTCAAACGTTTTACGATGTATTTGCAAAGTACATAGCAATGCCTGTAAGTTTTTGATAGCTAAGTTCCTACACTTTGAATTTCTTATATCAAAATCAACGCTGTCATTATGCACCAAATCGTGATATGCAAAGCTGCACAATCAATGACTGAAAATTAGATCCTCCATACCTTTTTATTGTGCAGGGGTTGAGCTCATTTGATTTGCATTTCTTAACAGTGTTTCATTTTTATGGTGTAAAGTGAGACATTATTATTGTTTCTTGAGTCATGCTAAGTAAGACCGACCTGGAATTCCTGAAGGTCCTGTTTGACCCGGCGACCCTTTTGGACAATCAAGACACCTTGGAAAGCTCATAAATCTTATTTCCACGTCTTCAGCGGGAACGCCGTCGGGTCCATCATTTCCGGGCTGTCCCGGTTTTCCTGGAATACCTGGTTTTCCTGGCTTACCCGGGGCGCCCGGAGAGCAAGAATTCTTTGTGTCACAGTCTGAAATAATTATTAATCAAACAATTAGGGTCGACTGTTACTCAGCCGCATACCTATTTGGCAGCTCAAGGCACAGACTCGTGTTAAATCTGTGCGGGCTGGTTATAGCTTGTGACTGAATTTAAACGCATTGTTAGTTTAACTTGTTTAGTCTAATATCAATTTATAATCCATGTCAGGATAAAAATTAGTAGTCTTTTTTCAGCCGTGTCGTGTCAAAAGTTTGCACTGAAAAATGCGTCACTCACCACCGTCACTTTCTTACGAAAAACTTCGGGAGTCCAGGCTACGTTTCTCAGAGAAACGTGCAACCCACATACTTTTTCCGAAAAATATTGTCCCTAAAACAAATTTAAATCAGCATAGTTTACTCACGACATGACACTTTTGCTCCGGTATGGCTGGATTGGAGAATAGTCGATTTATCAACAATATTTTTCGCTGACTTCAATTTTGCCCCGGCGTCTCTAATTTGTCGAGAAACAGCATGCGACACTGGCCCAATCTCCTGCCAAATTGCATCTGCCATTTTCTAAATATGCCAAGTATAATACCTGATGTAAAACCAGTATGTAAGCAATGGTGTCTCAAGCCTAGTTCACGCTTTCACAACAGAGATGCGCAGGTCGGGACCGATCAGAGGGGATGCCCCATGCCCATGCGCGAACCCCGGCGAGGAACCGAGGGAGAGTTCTTCCTGTTTTCTTCCGGAAATTTTATGAATATTTTGATGTTTTTTTGCATGCACTTTTTGGTCACAGCGGAAAAATGTTAGCTATGTTTAGATTTTTAACTTATATTTTGGGGCCCTTTTTTATTCAGGGACAGAGGGCCGGAGGGTCAAGGGGGGGGGTGCTCGCCATCTGAGGGCCGGTACCGACGACCGAACATTCTGTGGGGCGGAGTGGATACCCCCCCAGCCCCCCCCCCTATATGCATCGATGGCTCTCAGTCACAGCACATTTCATACTTGTCCGATTTATACTATTTATTAAGAGTGTCCTTGTTCATCAAAAAGATCACGAATTCTTGCTTAAGGTTTAAAATTATACCCTGTCTATACCCTGTTGTTGGCACTGCAAAATTAGGTTTATCCCACGATGCAGCAAAAAAGGTTAGGGAAATCAGCATTAGCCTAAATTGACAACCAACGCCCATTATTATCACACATCAACAGCAGTACCGAAAACTCCAACATTTCCGTGTGGAGCTCGCCCCACGCTTCTGAGATTTCAGCATAAATAATCGTCATCGATACACCAACGCACGCAATCGCAAAAAGGGGAAAGAAAAACATAAAAAGCATCGATTTCGGGAAAAACAGATCCATTTTTGACCGAATCTTGTCAAAAACACGGTATTTATAAAGATGACCTAGTTGCTCAATATTTTTGTTAACTGCTAATTACAGTGAAAATAATCACTATCATTGACCTAGTCTACCTAATCAGCAAACTCTGACACGATAAATAGTTTATTTAAACTTCACAATCCGGTATTATGTTTAAATAATTGTTGACACAAAGCAGGTACATAATTGACATCACTGCAAAACAGTACGACACAATATCGTGGTTGATTCATGCTCAGACAGAAGACACTAAAAAATGACTCCAGCAACTCAAAATTTTATGTTTTCATCGTAGAAATATGAAACATTGTTTTCATCGTGGAAATATAAAACGTTAACTTTCACCGCGAATCAGATTCAAGCTGAAAACATGAAATAATCTCGAAGACGAAATAAATACAATAATACATATAATACAAACATGTTGAAATCTTACACAACGAGAAGCAACAATTATACTAAAAATATGCAATATAGCTGATATTGGTAATCAATTTTTCTATACAATGAAAACTTAACGCAATTCGATAAAATAACCGTAGTTTACACAAAACATTACGTAATATCACAGAACATTCAAGCGTTATAGTCATACAAGCAAATTACTTTACAGTTAAAAAGCAAACTTCATTGCAAACCATACAGTTACACAAAAACGGTACAGTATACAAAAATACACAACATTAACACCAAGAGTACATAATAGCGTCTCACTCTATATAGAAGAAGAGTGAGACACTCTCCAGCCTGCCTGTGTTCTAGCAAAGGCAGATGCGCTGGTCGTTTTCAGGCTACATGTTGACATTCTATGCAACATGTGACTGGCCAATCAGCGCGTAGATTCCATGCGTAACACACTTTACTATATAATCGCTGACGCGTTGATAAGCATTAAGATAGAGTTAAAAGCTTAATGACTCATTATTTATTCATAGTCTGCTTGTAAAAACATTAAAAAAGGTTTGCAAATACCTGTAGGGATATTTTGGCAAACTTTCAGCGAAATTGATTGAGAAACTTTTGAGATATAAACTTTTCTGAATTTCTTCAAAGTTTCTCAATCAATTTCGCTGAAAGTTTGCCAAAATATCTCCAAAGGTATTTGCAAACCTTTTTTAATGTTTTTACAAGCAGACTATGAATAAATAATGAGTTATTAGCCTTTATCCCTATCCCGTTTTATGATTGGAGCACGTGCACAGGTGTCGGCCAATCAGAGAATAGAAGCTCGCTTCTGATTGGCCAGTCACATGTTGCATAGAATGTCAACATGTAGCCTGAAAACGACCAGCGCATCTGCCTGTGCTAAAACACTGGCAGGCTGGAGAGTGTCTCACTCTTCTTCTATATAGAGTGAGAAGCTATTATGTACTCTTGTTAACACTAATATTTAATGACCAAATTTGCAGAGCACTGTTGTTTGGGGCATAACTTCGGCATCCGCGGGAGGTTTGACTAGACCGGTGTAAGAGCTTGTTGAAATTCTTGGTATGATGGAAAACGTAAAAAATGTATTGCATCACTCGCTTATATACTTCATCAACAGCGCAAAATCAGAATTTAACTGTATTTACAAAACGATATGGATACACAGCTAAAAGCAAAAAAAAAGATTACTGTTTTCATAGATGTGAAGATGTTAAATTCTGCTTCTCAACGCGTAGCCAAAAGGTAAATTCTAATTCTTCCAATTTTTTTAGGACTAAAGTTTTACACAAGGATCCAGTTGGTTTTTGTGACTGGTCAGCTCGTTTTCATGCCGCTTTGGACAAAAGCTAGCAGCACCTATTGTTTTGATCAACAGACGCTATTTAGTGTTTTATGAGTTAAAATTGAAAATCAATGCAATTTTATCACAACACTTGTGTCGTTTCTATCTTACAAAAACTTTTGTCGCTTAAAATAGCTATTTAATAGAAAACAGCTCATAATAATAATAATGACCATGATCAAATTAAATAAATAGCATTACATAGGAACATAAACTCATCACAATTTCACACTGTCGCATGTCGAATCAACATTAAACCGTACGAGCAAAAGCAGATAAAATAAGTTCATATTTATGGCTAGAGACGCTGTATAAAACAATATACCAAAGTACCATTAATTAATTAATTACTACTAGTATTTGAGTCCTGTGACGCACTGTGGCCAGTCTTCAATTTGGCATAGCACTGTTGACACACGCGCACTGGCTTGCTGATTTTCATTTGCTTGATTTCGGACTCATAACGGCTGCATCTGAAAGAAAATGCCAGAAATCGGATTAAAACGGGAATAGCCACGGAAATGGGGAATAGGTTTAGCTCAAGTAATATGCAAACTTAAGAAATTGTTGCTGGACAAAATAATATGGTCATAGAATCAGCCGTAACAAAAGCCATTACTTGGCACAGAATATCTGGCCGCAATTGCGACAGTGATGTCTTCGTTCGGAGAAGGAAAACTTCTGAGCGCACTGAGTGCACGAGTTACGGGAGCTGTCCTGAACCCAGTGGTCCGCCCGCCCCGCCGCCGAGCCCTCCGCCACTGACCACATCCATACACGCCCGCGTGAGTCGCCAATGTACAGCGAGCGATGATCTCTGCAATTATGGGTTTATTCGAAGCATAAAAAGACAGTTCGATTTAATATAGCCATAATCTCTTAAGGTCAATTCCTAAATTTAATTATAAATGGATTATAATGAAATTTGTATGTCTAATAAGTGTAGATTATGCAGATTAAATTAAAAGTTGTTTTTCCAATATTTGAGATGACGTACAAAATTTTAAGCACACAATTAGGAGGTGATACAAACATTTGCTGTGACAAAATTTATATGAATTCATAGTCGAAGCCATAAGTTATGGACAAAATAATCAATCTAATTCGTACTTCAGCAATAGGCCCTTGGAAGGCTAGCATTGCCACAAACTTAAACAGTAGAATGCAGACTACATTTCGCTCAGCCGCTCTTAATTTGAAATAACCAATTTTTTCCCACACGCACGATCCGAGACTGACCCAACGCTGGATCTCCTAACACCGGTGTAATAAAGGGTATTCTGGAAGACGGCGTCAGAAAATTATGTTTTGATTTTAGGGAAATACACGGGTTTAGCTAAGCACTAAACAGGCATACAGAGTAAACGTATCACAATTAATATGTCAACCAATTCCAGTTCTAAGCCACTCGACTATTATGCCAGTGAAGTTGAATGCAAAGTTAGACCATACTTGGAAGTAGCCAACGCAGTGACGGCCGCGGGGGCAGGATTGTCCTTTCGCTCCAGCGAAGTGTGTAGCGTTATTTTTGAGCGGAACATAAGTTGACGTTGCCATTTGAAGCCTGAATATTAAACAGCAATAAAATCAATTTACAAGAAAGTCGGTAACCGGGTAACATATTGTCACAAAAAAGAGAAGCTTAAAACTAAATCCCTTTACTGCACATCCAAGCAACATTAATATCTACCATCAAATCACAATGAAGCATGCTACTGTAGTCAATCTATTTTGAAGCTGTTTTATAGAAACGTTGGGTTGAGACAATACTCTGACCAATGGACTAACTGCATACGTTACCTTTCCTGAGCTTGTTGGGCGCTTTCACAATGGCCAGACCGTCTTTGTTGAGAAACACAAAGGAGTCCACCGAGCCATGCTTTTGTAGTTTTCCACTGGGCGTGCTGCATTCTGAGTCCTCGTCTCGACTTTGGGATCTGAAAACAATAGATTCATGGTCATAACGCAATTCAAACTTTTGTCATTCTGAGCATACGCCATAGACGGATCACGGATCTCCATGTGTTGAATTAGACTACAAAAACAGATTCCCTTCATCTTACCGATGCGAAAACGGTGACTCCATACCGCTGTCAGCAGTGTGTGCGGGAGAGTTGGGCTCTGGGGTGGGCGTGAAGCTGCCAAATCTAGAACCATCACTGGCCCCGGATTCACTTTCCATCAATTTCAGCCTGAGAGTTTCAGGATTCAGATCTCGAAACGAGTCCAATTTCTGCCTTCTTTCCGCCGCCGAACCCGAAGACTGGCCCACAGCTGAGGCCGGCTGGGCCTGTGGGCCGGTGGCCGAATTGTTCGGGCCGCCAGACACTGAGGGTAGGCCGGAATCGGCGGATTTGGAGCTTCCAGTGCTGTCGGTGGCCGTGAGGGATGACTGCTGGCCATTGTCTTCGGGAACCTGCACGTACTCCAGAGACCAGAACTAAACAGGTCAATTATTTTTCCTATGAATCCCAATACGTCAAACAGAAAAATGCGGTTCTTACGTGGAGTAAAAAATTAATCAAAAATACTCTGAAAACCAGTACCTCAATTTTCACTATTTTTCTTATAAATAATTAACTAATGAATACTCTATTTTCAAAAAATAATAGCCAACTACATTAATTATGAATACAGCATCCACTGAAGCAAGGTACTAAATTGGCCCCTGCCAATCGAATCGTAATCTAAAAGTGAGAACTACAGGCTAGAAGTGGTCCTATCGTCGTCCGCCAATGACTAACCCGAACGATGCCGTCATTTGATCCGGTCATGATTACATTCTGACAATCCCACTCGTTCAGCTGAAAACACAGATCACATAAGTTTAATAAGTTGTGAATAAAATATTATTTCGATTGAGAGAATAACTAGACTGATTTATACGACAACTGGTGCAGTTAGAAGCCTCTGATAGTCCCAAGCAAACTTTAGTCAGATTTCAATAAATTCAGACCAACACCATCTCTGTTCATGTTTATTTGCAGTAAAGCAGAGCTAAAGATCAGAATTTAAACTAATGATATAATACAATTTTCTTGACTTTTACTGTGAAACACTGACAGGACCATAAGTAAACATAAATTAGTGAAAATAAAGCAACAAAAAATTACTTGTGAAAACGCGACGGAAAGAATGAGCTGTTTGTTGTCGACTTTTGGCGCAGTGGCGATGTTCACATTGGCCAGCGGCTGCCCGTTGATGTCCCACAGAAATAGATGCGTTCCAGCACACGAAGCTATGTCGCCCTGAAAAAAACATCTGAATTACATTTTGAATTTAGCAAAACTGTAATCCTGCAGGCTTGTGATCCGCTCCAAGACACAGCATGGTCTCCATGTCTATTTGACAATAATAACGCCAATTCAATTGAAATATTGCTAGACATTGCGCACAACGAAAAAAATACGATTTCTATTTCGAAAAAAAGAAAATCCTTCCTAGTTTGAAAAAACAAGACAATTTTTGTAACACTAGTCACAAGAAACATGCTATCCCTTGTCCCCAGAGTTAGCAAGCCGTAGTTGCACAATATCGCAATCATAGTCTCCGTAATGGCCAAGGCACAGCCTTCTACCTAACAGCGCCTTCCCTCCGGCTATGGCTTACGGTGGTATCATTGATGGCCAGTGCAGCGACGGTGGCGGGGTGCGGTCCCAGTTGTCTGATGAACGTGTGGCTGGACAAATCCCACACAATGCAGCTCGCGTCCTGACTCCCGCTCACCACGATTCTGAACACAAACAAGCATAATTATCACACTAAAGCTTGATTTACACCTTATCTGTGTCATTGTCAGGCACAGACTGTTCAAAATAGCTACGTAAAAGAAAAGCACAACTTACGCGAAACCTGCATGTATAAAGTTAAATGCATTGCTGAGTCGCAGTTTGCAGTTTGTACAGTTCACAAATTCGCAGTGCATTTCGCATACTGCAAATGTTTTGTATCGCTACATCCGCATTCCACACATCACCAACAAACAACTCAGCAGGCAGTCATATTATCCTTAAATCAGGTTACATACCCGTAAGTTCCAGACGCGGCGAGACATGATATGGCTTCAGTGTGACCATAGAGTGACTTGCGTAGTCGCAGACAAACGTTGGAACTGCGACTGCTGCCAGAGACCATCTCCCACACGTGCACTACCTGAAAACAGCAGCAGAGTCAACTTCACACAAGTTTCACAAAGACACAAAGTGTGTGAGGAAACTTGCTTAAAACACTAATTCGATAGAATGACCTTCAAACCGCCCACATTCAGAAATCTAGAGAGTGTACATGCTTACAAGATTTTACCATGTAAACGGTTGTATAAGAAAGCATGATTCGATTTCAAATAGTCAGCTAATCCCTTCTTGTTAGAACAAAAATATCCATAAACTTTACAAGGCCTAATTCCACGTTGGCTATTAAAGGATCAAGACTCTTATTCATCTTCCTATAAGAGTTCAAACTACATCAGGGCCCGATTTATCGAATCATCAAATGTTCGTCGTTGAAAATGTTCGTCGTTGAAAAAGCAAATGTTCGTCGTTGAAAAACAAATGTTCGTCGTTGAAAAACAAATGTTCGTCGTTGAAAAACAAATGTTCGTCGTTGAAAGTTCGTCGTTGAAATTGTTCGTCGTTGAAAAGTTTTTCAACGACGAGCTTTGGTTTTTTAGAACAATGTTCTAAAAGACAAAAGCTCGTCGTTGAAAAAATTTTCAACGACGAACATTTCAACGGAGCTCAAGACATTTTCACTGGGTTTTCAACAAAACTCGGTTTTCAACGACGAACGTTTGTTTTTCAACGACGAACATTTGTTTTTCAACGACGAACATTTGTTTTTTCAACGACGAACATTTGATTTTTCAACGACGAACATTTTGTTTTTCAACGACAAACATTTGTTTTTCAACGACGAACATTTGTCCTATAATTACGTGTGTTCGTCGTTGAAAATGTTTCGATCAATCCAAAATTTTCAACGACGAACATTTTCAACGACGAACATTTTGATTCGATAAATCGGGCCCAGAACATACGGTAGAAGTGCCGCCACTGATGACAGTTCGGTTGTTGGGACAGACAGCGCACACCAAATCCCCGCAGTCGATTGTTTCTTGAATGCAGACTGACTGAAAAAAAGAAACAAAAACGTAACTAAACAGAAGTTATTACTTGAAATTATTTTAACACTTTTTAAACTTTTTAATAATACTTTACAAGTACCATCAACAAGCATAATATTAGATAGCTGTTCAAGTCTTTTTCGTCAAAAACTAAGTCTGCGTTGCTTACTTTATCCGAATCATAATTGCCCAGTCGTATGCTCTTGTCCGGAAACCCCCACGCGATATATTTGGTACAGCTAGACGGCACGAATATCTTGTTCTGTTCCACTGCCACCACAATTCCTTTGTCGCGCTCACAGATTTGACCAACACAGCCTCGCAGTTCTACAAATTAAACAAAAGTCATGAACACAAACTAAGGAAATGCAACAATTTCCGTCTTATTAAGCCTAGCTCATAAGCTTTGTGCATGTTCGTAAGGAATTAACTTTTACGCCAGTACAAAGATTGAATCAGGACCTAAGACCACTGAGTGAAGAGATGAATAACAAAGTATCTCGGTATGTAGAATAAAAACGAAATATGTAATCAGAAAAATAATAAGTTATCTCATTTTTATAACAGAGGAATATTTCAAAACAAAATTCCTCAACAGTGTTAAAAAATAAAAAAAATCGCTGATGTTTGAAAACAATCAAAAATTTTTACAAACTCAAAAAGGTAAAAACATCACATTAAACATAACACTGTTATAGTCTTAAACAAATAATTTTTCTTGTCATACAATGCAAGCATATGCGTAAAAATTAAGGTGTAAAACCGAACCCACCTTTGACGGGCAATGTCGGTGGTTTGAGGCCATCTAGAGAATGATAGAACAGTTTGTCAGTGGTCACGCCGGCGGTGGACAGCAGAAAATCTGGACTCGGTTTGAGCTTCTTTTGCGGATGTGGTTTTTTGAATAACTGAAAATGAATTCACCGAGACGGCGATACATGATAAAAATGACATCGTTAATCCGCGAAAGTTCACAATGTTTAACAGAATGTTAAGCTACTTACTGCCTTACTGGAATGATATTGTAGCCATCCACAAAGGCATATTTACCTAAATTTGATGCCGCAGAAATTATTAACTAATGCACAAAAGGTTACCAATATATACATTGCACCGCATTTCAGGATCAGAATTGGCTTGGTCAGCGGAAAATAGAAATTCAGCCAATGATCGTATATATTTTTTATCCTCCTCAAACTACCTCACATCATTCCTTTCAAAATAATATCCACCTGTGAGGGGATCTGTCCAAAGTTATTAATGAATCCAATGGTAGCATTTCGCGTGAGCGGGTCGTGAATGGCCTCGAAGTCCACGTTGCCCTCGTAGAAGAGATGGTGGTAGACATTGTTGGCGTCGACGGCAGCTGGGCCCTCCTGTTTGTAGCCAAAGATCAAGTCGATCCACTCGTGCAGTCGCGCCGAGACGTAGTCGCTTTCTAAGGCCTGAAACATTAACGCGACAGGTTTCACAACAGTACATTGATTACCTAAATTAAAGTTAGAGTACGGCAACAGACAGTACAGTGATTGTCTATGAGCAGGGTTTTTTTTTTCAAATCGACCACTGCTCAAAACTTGTTCTTTTTTATTTTTGAGTGTTCTTTTTTACGATGACTTGTTCTTTTTTACTGACAGTTTTAAACGGCGTTGTACTCATGTTTTTAACCAAAACTTCCTACACCCATCTACAATATTGGGTTCCCAGAAAAAAAATTCGGGGGGATGACTTTTCGATTTTTTGCAATGGGTTAAAATGCACCGTGTATCAATTTCAACACCTAAATACGCATTGCAAGCGTATATCCACTAAGCCGCAGAGTCGCAGGGGTCTGGGTGCGGCAGTCCCCAGAAAAAAAGTGGAGATTATTCAATATTTAAGCCAAATTTGGTTAACAGGCTGGGGGAATAACTTTCAGATTTTTTTAAAATGATCCCCGTTTCCACACGATAAACAACCAAATCCATACACTAATAAAAGCGTAGTAAGCTAATAGATGGTGCACGCACCTATTCCTATACACACTTGCTTACGCTTTCATGAAAGACAATTTAGTAAGGAACACAAGGCAATAAAGTTGCAGGGGCTGGGGGCCCAGCCCCCAGGACGAAAATCTGAGAATTTTTGTTTTTAGGGTAAATTCAGTCAATTGGAGACGCATTGGAAAACTTTCCGGAAAAGTTTTATTTAGTGCCGCTCGGTGGGCACATGAAGGCTGCGTAAATTATTTTTATTTTTGACTGCGTAAATTAACGGTCCACTGCGTAAATACGCAGTATATTACGTAAAAAAACCATACTTTGCCGATAGATTATAATAAGGAATAGCCACGGAGTCGCAGGGGTCTGGGGGCGGCAGCCCCCAGAAAAAAAATTTAAAGTTTTGGATTTTTACGCCAAATTTGGTCAATTGGAGACGTATCGGGAATTTTTTTCGGGGGCAAGAAAAACCAAAGGGGGGACCCTTATGTAAAAACAGACTGGGAAAAAATTTCAGGTTGGAGGAATCCCCTTCACCACCACCCCGCTCCCCCGGTACGCCCTATCCATGTATGAGGGTAGGTTGGGGAATGGATGGCAGAATCGAGAAGGCAGTTGGAGAGAGTTCCAAGAATTGTGGCAAAATTGGATGTAAATGGCGTTTTTTGAGATATTGTATATACAAAATTTACGGTATATAAAAATTTTCGGGGGTCTCCATAATTTTGGCTGATAGGCAATCCAAAATTTATATAATATAAACCACCTCTTGCTAAAGCTAGTTTTCAACGGAGTCTGTAGTTTCCACAAATTAGCTTCTGACGATCTATATACGTTAGAATTGCTAAGGTGTGTTAAGATCATGGACTAGCCAGGATTTTGGAAAGGAATGAGCACCTCGGTACATACTTTAAAAATTGAGGAAAACGACAAATTTATGCTAAAAATTTCACACTGAAAATTTTGTATTTTTGTACCTTCAATAAAGTTCCCTAAACGTCACACCACGCGTCCCCTCCTCCTTAAACCTTCGAAAAATCTGGGACAATCCCCGTACCACACCCCATCCCCATATACATTTACGCTGTTAAATGCTGCTTCTAAACACCATGAAGTACCCTAGTCTTATACACATTCGCAGGACTGCAAACTGAAGAAAAGAATACACTGTTCAGTTCAGTCGCTCTTTTAAGATCCCCATAGAGAGACCATTGGAACATAACAGCTGTCCCCAGAAAATTTTTTGAAATCAGACACAATTTTGGTGCACTGTAGACGCGATTCTGGGGTTTTACACGGCTGCAGCTGGCTGTTCTACAGTTGTTCTTTTTTATTTTTTGCTGTTCTTTCTTAGAAAATGGTATTCTAAAAAACATAATTTGGAACAAAAAAAAACTCTGTCTATGAGTGAGCTGCTACATTAACCAGTTATTACAGAGCGCGGTCTAATCCATGCATCAGTCTACCCGTCGTCTGTCAACGACTCAACAGTCGGACAGTCAAAATGTGTGATATAAAACGTATATGCGAAAATGATGCTGACCAATTATTTAAGTTGGACTGATCGAAACCTTCTAATGAGTGCATTTGCCAGCAATAGCATAAAATTGTCTCACTCTTCAAGACACCGTGAGTAAGCAAGAAAGCCTAGCTCATACTTCTCTACTTAAGGAATCGCTTATCAGCTAGCTTCGAAAAACTACAGCATTGCAATCGTATTCCCAAATTCACAGTTCTCTACTAGTTTAGCAGTCTCTTATGGAATGCTTACCTCTCTATGGACGCGTATAAATTCTCTTGGATCATTTTTTGCCCAAGACGGCAGCACTACGTCGCCCAGGGCAACGCCACTTTGTTTCACACCTGAAAACGCAGTTTAAAAAAATCATCGAATCGAATCACAATAATTTACTTCAAAATATTTGGACCAAACGGTGTTAATGGAATGACATGTTTCATAATATATAAAAAGTATGCATAGGCTTACATGGAATCGGTCCAAGTTTCATAGTTTTTAACCTCTGAGACGCTTTTTGTAACTAAAAAAATTCTAGCTTGTTAAACGACAAATATGCAGGTCTAGTATTTTAACACTGTACGTCAACCTATCATACTAATGCTTACGAGTTATCACTTAAAATATAAATTGGGCGTGACTTTTCAAACCTGCAATAATTTCTAAAAAAGTAGACCAAGAAAGAGCTACTGATAGAAGTCCGAAAACTCAACCGACCAAAATCACAGTTGTAAAATAATACTTCACCTAAGCAGTGGCGAAAACAGCTTGAATGGGCTCACATACCAAGATCAAAATTATTGGCATTCAGCAAAAAATCAGGAAGACAAAAAAACTCCGGAATCAGTTCTTTCACATCTGCCATGTTGTTTTTGGAAGCAGAGTTCCAAGCGTCCTTCACACTGTGGAACATGCGGTCCGCCAGGTCAAAATGGCCACCCTAAAAATTATGATAACCCTTAGGTGGCTTTGAACTGATACAACCGGTACTAAAAACCTGTCAGTCCAACGGTACAAGCCAGTATAGCTAATCTCTACTAAGTAATAGTGAATGACTTTCAATAGTCAACTTCAACTTTCAATATCAACTAGCCTAGATAGGTATGATCAAAAGAATTTCTTAAGAAAGAAAGAATTTCTACAGCTACAATAATTCTTCGTCACAATGCAATTATTACACGTCATGTACAATATTAAAAAGTTCATAGACAGACAGATTACGCAGTAGTTGTACACAAAATCTACAAAGAAATTTACAAAACAAATTTATAAAGCAACACTGACCTGTAACTTGAGAAACTGCTGTGTAAACGGTTCCAGGCGTACCAAATAGGATACCACAATCATCGCCGAGGAATAGTGAGTACCGTACATGTACGGTGGTGTTTCGCCTGGAAAAAAATTGCACAGAAATACGAATACTGTCATTGGAAACTATAACTTCGTCAGTAACTAATCTGAATCAAAGCTAACGTAATTTTATACGAGTTATAATTCACTAAAAATTACACAATATCTGCAACGAATAGTTTAGCAACCTGTGGGATCGTCCCATTCTTTGTATCGCTTGAGAAACTGATTCAATCTATCAGGGGTTTGTGCGCCCATGGGTTTGGCTAGATCTCGAAACGACGCTGGATCTGTCAGATCTAGTTCCTGCAACAAGAACCATTTCCATAGCAACATAACATCTCAAAACTAACCGTCAGTTTAGCAGTCAGTCGCAATCGCTTGGATCAATGGACCACTTTCAGAATCGATCCATTCTTAATTAAACAGTTAAATCAATAACTTTTATCAGTGCTAAAGTAGTATTAAAAAGTTTCTAACTGTACGTGTATCATTCGTCGTCACCTACTCAACCAAAAACCCAGTTGCACGTATGCAAAGTACCATCATTTTTATGTCAGTGGAACAGTTCATCATCATTCTTAACTTGTTTACCTCACTATCATAATCCGCCAGAATCCACGGGAACACAGGATACTGCATCAGATCATTATACGACCTCCCGGCCAGCGTGTTCAGATGCATCAGGTATTGGAAATTGGAAATCTCGCCGCGAACCCAGCGTTGGGTGACCGACGTATCTCCCATCAGACTAGTCAACAGATTACCCGACGACTCTACGTTAGCTGTGGCCTTCTGGCCCGAAACACTGAGTGACGCTTCGGCCACAATGCCTTTGGCGACTGAGATGAATTTTTGATGAACTTTGTCACGAGTTTTCCGCGGAAAAGCCAGCAAATAGTTTCGCCCGTCGGCAGAAAACACTTCCAAAGCAATGGGCTGCAAAAGGTAGCGACGTTTGTGCACTTCGCGAATGTCTTCATAGGAGAATTTGCTACACCTGCAACAAAAAACAATATACTGCCGTTTAATAAGAATCTTTTTGTTGAAAAGTATATTCTAAAGTCTTTTTCATCTCGATGCATTAAAACTTAATTCTGTATTAAAAAGTATAGTTAAAATTATTAAGACACGATTCTTTGTCATTTATACCAGAAGACTGGGCAATCGATGCAAAGATGTAAATTTTTCATAAGGCTAATTTCCCAGGTTCTCGACCTAAACTAAGACCAGCCTAAATACACAGTCCTTATTCGAGTAATAATTAAAATTAAACTTCACGTAAACTTACAGCCTTTGTCTACCCGTTTTGATTCGCACAGTACCAGTTGCAGTGTATGGAATGATGGGGTCGTGAAATCTGAAACAATCCGCTGATTCTTCACAATGAAAACAAATTCACTTTACAAAAACTAATGATGGATACTAGACTTTAAAAAACAATTACAATTGTTTGTTTAAACTCGAAAACACCTAAGTGATTTATGCGCACTGCTACGTGAACGGCAAGTGAATGAACGAGTGCTCACAGAGAGCGAGTTCATGCACACGGGCTTCATGTGCTAGCGCTTATAGTGTTACTGAGTACACCCTACGAATTCAGCTAGAGTGCTTCATGTTTCAATTATAAAGAACTGAATTGAAATACATAACTTCATTCGAAAGCACTACTGCTGAGAATAAGTGACAAATCTACGCATGAATAAGAAGCATAAATTAGACACATTATAACAATGTCTGAAAACAAGCTGCATGCGTGGCAACACCAACATACTGTTCAGGCAAGAAGTCTAAGTCTCGTATTTCTCTTGTTTTGAGCAAGGTATATCCATCTACCACGTAGTAGTGCTCCTTCCCGAACAACAGCAGACCTTCGCTCGTGTCCAGACCGTTGATTCGAGCACAGCGAAACATTGATTGAAGCTAAAATATAGAAACAGTTTCCAAGTTAGTTATGTGAAGCTAAAACTTAATTGAAAGTTGAAGCCTTTACTGCAGACTCGAAAAACATTGCAAAACAAAACTAATCAGAATGCAAACCTGGGTAATTTGATTGCAAATCATAATGAAACTCCTGCGCCACAGTCGACATATTCTTTTACTTTTTCAAACCAAAGTGCTACATTACAACAAAACGTGTTCTAAACAGAAACTGCTAGACATTAATTAATAAAATGCTTATATCAAGAGTTCTTAAAAATACCTCATTATTTGAAATATCAGACGACCAAAACTTCGACTCAAAAGTTGGAAGGTGGCCTAAAAACTATGTTCCGTGGCGTCTTTTCGTTCGTTATCATTTTTATGAAACTCATTCGTCAATATACCTCCTCTCCTTCTTCCAACAACCTCAAGAGGGTCTGATTGTCGGGTCCTTTGGACGGGGCGGCCAGGTTTCTGGAATGCTTTCGCAGCTGAGAGCTCTCGGTGCTGCTCTGATCTTTACACTGAAAAGCACACTAATATGGCTTTTTGGTCAATGGTTCCGGTCAAGCTTTTTTATGTGCACTATTCTCGACACTCAACACTGTTCATGTAAAAAAACAGACCACTTTTTATGGGGAATTTCTTCGGGAGAAAACAAGGACAAGGTCGAGGACAATAAAAAGTATAAAAAAGATTTTCGTGGCAGTAGCATTGGCTTTGCAGTTGATACTATTCTTTGCAGCGTATAAATCGTCTATAAAAAGCCACCACATCATCTCTTGGTAAGTTAATCTTGAGTCGTTTTGAACAAGATGAAAAAACTCGTGCCGCTTCCTGCTTTTTACAATACTACAGTTAAGCACGCGTTAGTTAAGTTTAGCCTTCCGCTGAAGTTGCGAAAAATAATTGAACAATTTTTTTACTAAGTACTTCAATATAATTTGCACAACAAATTCAATAGAAAAACCCTAAGATGTCTCACTTTATCTGCAGCCATCGAGACACTGTTAGTAGAAATAAGCGATGATTCTCTGGAAAGACTGGGGGGCCCATTGTGAGGTGGTGACTGGGTGCTCGCAGCGGAGAGGGGGGGCGAGGTGGCCTCGTTGGTGTCCGCGGAAGTTTGGCCATCCAAGGATTCACTGGTCGTCGATGGCAGGGGTTCGCTGAATGCCGAATCAGCATCGAAATCTTCCACGCCCTCCACGGAGGTGGACGACTCGTGATTTGAAGGGGTCTTGGCCAATGAGCCACGACGAATCATCATCGAGTTGAGATCTAAACATAAGACTGGCATGGGGGGAAAGAAAGGGGTAGGGTGGTTGCCGTTTCGCAACCAGGGTGGTTTCACCAGGGCAGAAGTCTTGGCCTTGGGAACACCGAGGAGGGGCCTGGGTCACAAGACGGACAAGAAAAAGCTTAGCGGTCACGTATCAGCAGTGTAACTCCATTTTTGCTAGTGCGTGTGTTACAGTAATTCACAGTCATTGCAAGGACTTTTTTAGTTACTTTTCACAAAAAAAGGAAACCAAACCATTAGCAAAGTCTATATTATCTATATTTTTCAAGTACAATGCGTGAATCACACACAAATTAGTGTCCTGAGAACCGCACTACTTTAACAATAGTAAATGGCTTGGCTGTTTACTGCGATACCCAAACGTCGGGATTCACAACAGGCGTTTAACTTTAATCTCAGGCTAAACGATCTTTCAAACAAAACAACGTAAAGTTCTCTGTAATTTACATGCGCACTGAGAACTGTTGGCCACTAATTTATATGCACCAAATTTACCTTTGATATCCTTTAAAACCATGGTCTTGTCTTCGGTGGACGGGGTGGCCACTGAGCTGCTGGTGTCGATGATGCTGGACTCCATGGTTCGCGCACGACGCAGCTTCATCAGCTCATAGTATCGGCGACTGTCGCGACTCACTGCCACTTTGTACTTCATCGGACGCTGAAAATATTACCAAGAATACATGCCTCACACACTGTTTTCAGTAAACTGAAGAAACGTTAGAAGGGAGAGGGAGGCAAAATATAGGTATGTCGCCAGGTAGGCTTAAGTACGAAAACGATACGCCCAGACATAAGACATCACTATATTTAGATTTATTTAGAATCAGTGGAGTCCATTGCGGATGGTGTCAACATCGCGCTTTGTACGCAACTAATTTACCAATCAGCTGCCTCTCATGGGAGAACGATAGCAAAAATCAGTCTTGCAAAATTAATTAATTAAGATTAATAATCAATTATATTTAAACCGAGGCTTTTATCACACTACACCATCCAACCAAAGTTGGTAAAGTATTTGAGCGATGCAAACCTACCGCTTCAGCCTGCTCCAGATTTGGTCGATATGGATACATTGAATAAAACAGGGCGTTTTTCAGCAGCTTTTTGCGCACACGGCAGGGACCTAAATAGACTAAGCTGATAGAGCGGTAGTACATTATTTCTTTATTTAGAAAACGAAAAAGTAAAACAAGGCTTCTGCCCAATAGTTATTCCTGGAGTCAGTGTATACTTAAACATAAAATTATTGGTTGCATGTTAACACAGTTTCATAGTGAGTTTTATTAAATGACTATCATTGATACTTTTCGCATATTACGATAGTCTTTTCATGTTAGTTTTTGGAGTAAACTAGCAAATCTAGACCTACAAAGCACAAGGTGCCGTAATACATCAACATCGCCTCTCAAAGCCGTAATACATCAACATGGCCACTCAAAAACTAGCTCTCTACCTTCAGTGCTATCCAGCAGCCACTTTTCCAGGCGACAAGCTTTACTGGGACCCCACAGCCCGCGCTCCCGGGTCAGCTCCTGTTCCACGGACTTCCACTCGGCCAGACACCAATGCTCCACGTGTTCGTGCCACTGGGCATATTGGAAGCACTGCAGGCGGAAAAGCTCTTTGATCAGGCACACGTGCACACGCATCCACAGTTCCAGAGTCTGGAAATGAAAACATGAAAAATTGTAGCGTCTGGTTATTACGACACATTGTAGCGTCTGGTTATTACGACACATTGTAGCGTCTGGTTATTACGACACATTGTAGCGTCTGGTTATTACGACACATTGTAGCGTCTGGTTATTACGACACATTGTAGCGTCTGGTTATTACGACACAGCTTTCGAATCAATGACAACTCACGGTTTTTCAAAATTCACCCTTACTTTTTTGTGTGCTTTTATAAATAAATGTGTGCGACAAGACAGCAAAAGAACACAAAAAACCGTGAATGACAAGAATTGGCAAATCAGAATACTTTCGCCTGCTTAATTCTTATATTCTTATACTTAAGGACAGAAGGACGCGGACAAAGGCAAACTTTGGTTAGCTGCCTGTGCGGAGCTGACATTTCTCACTTTCTCAGTGTTTCAAAAAATTGTTGACATTAAGCCCGACTAGGGAAAGACGGAGATAAACAATTACGACAACAAAGGCGAGTATGAACCGCGCTGTTACTCTACCTGATAAGTGACTGACGATCGCACGGAAACGTTAGGACGGACGGACTTCCGGCTAGCCAGGCGGGTCAGGTTTCCGGTCACTTTTTGAATCTTCTAAAGATACAAAAAAATGCGATACAAGTATGCCTACATTTCACACATGGAATTAATGCAATAAATGACGTCTGACACACGAATCTACCCGTTAAAATCCAAGGTGCAGTAAACTAGAAGCAGCCCAAGCTTATGGATCCAATGATAAAGGTCAAATCTTTGACAGATGTGCAACTATACCAAGACGTCATAGATTAACGACGTGATACTCAGTTTTTTATTGATCCATCAATATTTACGAAACTGACGCGTATTTTTGGCCCGGGGTACACTACACTCCATGGAACACAATTCATTTGTTGTGGTCGTGATGACTAGCTGTTTCACAGTCTTGGGTACAGGTCACAATTGACTTTACAGCAGAATCCATAACTGCTCATTCATACTGACCGACTGCAACTGAGCATGAATCTGAGTGACATCGCGCGTTTGGCCTCTCATTTCGGCGTCCAGATATGTCTGCCAGGCCTTGTTGGCCCCCTCGCCCGCCAGAGACATGGCTGCGTTGATTTCCGGAACAAGCGACACCTTCAGGCTGTCCTCCAATACCTGAAATTACAACAGTTTGTTAGTGTTTTCACAGAATACAGTTTAAAAAGGATTCTATACTCGAGTCATTGTTATAGTAAAAGTTTAAACTGTCCATTTGACGTAAAAAGTTACCAAAAAATACAACAAAATGTTGCTGCAATTTCTTTTTCATATTATTAATACCTGTTTCTTATTCATGTACATTTCTTCCCAAACCCTGTGGGCAGCATTGCAGACCAGCTGGCAACTCTGATACACACGTTCTTCCTCGGGAGATGTGGTGCTTTCTCTGAACAGAAATCACAAATAATCAAATCAACAGAAAAAGCAATCGATGCTTCTGTGCTTCATCCATCTAGTCGCTTCCATATGCACTTACACAAAAATTAACTGCAGCAAATAGATCTATGACATGACTCCTGTACAAACCCAAGCCCCTCTACGTAATCTGTCCAGTTTGTTAACACAACGCTGCACAAAATGTGAACAGAAAGGAGCCAAATTACTAAAGTTTGCCAGTTTGCCTCTGTACAATTATTGTCAATATTTAGATCATGCAACGTTTCAGCATTATTCACTAGTTCATCATCAGATCCGCAATTAACAATGTCAATCCTGGACACTTTCTATATTCAAAACGTCAGGTCGTTTCAAACACATGGTTATTAACTAAGACTTGCTCATCCTCATGTAACCTAAAATTTACAGTTTTTGTCCAGAGGGCGATAAAGTGAACATGAACAGAAGATGAGCTAGGCAGGTGAGAAATTCAGAGTCGTTGTTGGCCGGGGAGAAAATGATGTTTCGATTGGCAGTGATTTTGTGCAAAACGTCCAGGATTTGTAACTGAGCTGAAATCAGACAAAAGCTAATTTCAGTTTAGTCGAGCCGAGACAAACAATTAATATTTAACCATACTCTGCACCTACTACTTTCTCTTACCATCTGCGCCCAATCAAAGGCTGGCACCTGAATTTTTTAACCCCTCCCCGCCCCAGAATGTGTGAAAGGTAGCTCACAACACAAAATCGGCGGCTCACGAAGAAAAAAAAAAGGGGGGGGGGAAGTTGCTATGCACCCCCCTTCCAGATTTTGCTATTTCCCCACGTATGCTGGCACCGCAAGCTCACTATAACTCGGGTCTCGGGTGACTCGATCAGTGGTCTTAAAGCCAAAGAACATTACTATTACTCTTTGGTCTATTTTGGTACAAAGCCATCAAGCCGTACAGTTGTCTACTAGAAAATTTTCTACATACGGATGGGCAGGGAAGAAAAAATCTAATTTTTGAGGCAAGACGGCGGAACAGTTAGTGCACAATAGTAAAACCGATTACCTTACCACTTGAGCGTGCTCCAGTATTAACATCGGCCCGAAATCTTCAACAGTGTTCAACTTGTATCTGACAGAAACGTTCTTTTCAAAAAAGTGTACACCTCTTGTGAATTTCAGCGCCATAGTTCAACAGCTTGAGTCAAATGATTGAAAACATGCAGACATCTTTGCAACAAACCTTGACACGTATCCTGCGGTCTTGAAACCAGATAAAGCACAACTCGATTCAAGCTTCGCAACAAAGAGTCCAAAGGCAAGCCGGCTGGAATTAGATAAAGTAACATTCTATTAAGACTGTAATAAGTGCAGCAAAAAAATGTGGTCCTAATATTATGTCCCTCCAGTACGCAGCTACAGCAAATTTCTGTTTGCGGTGACTGTCTGTACTTTTTCACGCCGAAACTGTACACCGACCTTTTCAAAGCTTAACTTACTGGAAATTTCAAGACTCTGACTCCTTGAAATAAAATTATCAGTTAGGTTCATTAAGAAAAGCCTAATTTCAGTCATTAAAAATACCACGAAGTCGGGTGTATCACGCAGCCAGCTTTGATAGGTCCAGAGCCCAGACTTCAGTTTTTTTGCTTTGTTAAAAAAAGAATATTGCTATGTGGAACAACTTAATTTTAACCACACTACCTTTTCGCTTTGCTTGGGAGATCAATTTTATCACAGCATCCAAAATTTCTTGAGCATTGCCAGAGTACCATCCTGAAACAGAACCAACACATGTATGATACCGTTTGATAGAGAACCGAAAGACAAATTAATAATTTGTAGGCATTTATTACACAAGGCCAAATAACATAAAAATACATGAATATACGTGAAAACACTGATAACTGTATTTATAAGGTACTAACGGCCGCTTATACCAATTCATCCTACGTATTCTTCCTCAACGATGTTACCGTCTTCCTACTGCGGCATGAGCAATGGGCCGATACTCAGTCTCAGCTCTGACTTTGATGCAGACGCCGCTCTTAGTACAGTATAGTATTCATCTTCTAACAATTTTTACACGCAAGCGCTTGTCATAATTCAGTATTAGTCGAACTCTGTATAAATCGACTACGATAATCGTCGACCTCAACCCACGAGGAACCACTCACTCTCACACCAACACAAACAAATAAACCATAACATTTTTATTGCTTGCTACTTACTAGTCATCCATTAAACATTTTTGTTACATCATCAAGCCAATGGTGAGCAAAAGGCTCCAACCCAAGACCCACCATTCCACATACAGTCCACCAGTCGTGATGTGAAGTAAAAAAGATTGGCCGCCAGTGTGTGATAGTTGTTTCCCTGGCTCTGGGTTTGCGGCAGACTGGAGGCGTTGCCATACAGCAGCACATCGCTGGCAATCACGTGTTCCAGGGTGCACTGGAAGATGGCCGTCACAAACCACTTGGTGTCACAACGGCCCACGCTCTCGGGAATCATCTACAAAAAAAACATCTAGCGTAAACAACTAGTGATTATCAACTTCAAATCTGGCTTTGCGTTGTGCTAACGAGTATGAGCTAACAGTCTGAATAAAACATGCTGAACCCTGCGACAAATAAACACGCAATTTCATGCCGAAAAGAATTATAGACAGAAAGCATCAAGAGTACACAAAATTCAAGCTATCTGTTTTGTCTCACAATTCAGCAATTTTTTGTTACACATTAGTTGAGTTTTTTGCAAGAAGATAGGTGGTTTTATAGCTGTGCGAAATCTAAAACTAACCCGCAGTATCGCAATGTTGCCAGTCGACTAGCTACATGAAGCTAACGTTTACAAACTCTACAAGATGAATCTAGAGTTTCGTAAATACAGCCAACACGTCTTTTTCTTAGTAATCAACGACAACTTTATTCGTCAGTTGACCTACTTCCAGCATAGTGTCAATAATGGAGTCGCCCTTGGACGATGGACTTAGGGGAAAACTATCGACCAGTATATTTCGCAAAAAGTCCACAATCTGTTTGCGACAAGCCTGCACGGTGACCGAAGCAGTAGACTGGGAATCAGTGGAGCTGAGGGACTTCTGACGGCTGGCGGCCGAAACGGGGGCAGACTTGGCTGGCAGATCAGTGGGGCCGCCGCTATCCACTGATCTACTTTCTATTACCACAAAATCGTCCTGAAAGAATTCAGAAAAAACTTCCCATTTGCATTTTGTAAACCACGCGTCTACACTGAGCTTATTCAGCTAATGTGAAGCCAGGAAAACCGGTTGCTTTTATAACACTAACATTAGATTTTCTAAAACATAAAAAACTACTGGCTAAAACAAGAAAACCGACTAGAAGTTGAGGCAACGACGCAAATGTCCCCAACTTTCACATAGAGGCGCAGTATTATAAGATCAAATAGAGCCGCAGTACTAGAGTGGTCACCACTACTTAAGGGCAGCTTTTACCTGATCCAGCAGCTTGTTGGGTCACGTTTAAATATTCTAATCATTTAATCCTATTCATTTTACAAACATTTTGCCGATGGTTTCAAGGAGACTAAATGAATTTCATTATTAGTGTGACAGTCATTATCCTACAACCGTGAGCTTATTACACTATTTACATGCAATAAACAGCTTATGACAAGGTCTTTAATCAACTATTCGTACACTGTTTTTTACACTGTATCTCACAAATCTTTACAACGTATTAGTATTACAAGTATAGTAGAAGTCGCAAAAATACAAAAACTAGCAAAACTCACAAGGTATCAGATTTAAACTCACTTCAGAGACTGCCGGTTCAGCCACAAACATAGTGCCCACCAGGGATGCCAAAAAATCTTCAGTGAAACAGAAGGTCGTAAAATCGGCCACATTATGATACATAAAATTCAGAAACTGTAGTAAAACCATCGGATATGTTTCAGCATCAGTTGGAATTTCCCCATTGTTTAGCTGGCTTTCGTCTGGCGGGGAAGTGGGCGGAACAGTTTTGGGTTGAGCCTGAAAGTGTCAAATCGCAGTTTGGTGGGTTGAAAATCAGCGAAAAGCAAGGCAATCTCGAACCACAAACAATTATTCAGCTAACCAAAGTCTGACCAAAACATGTTGAACACTGAAGCCCGGTTCATACTCGTCCTTAAGGACTGTCTCCTTGTCTCTAAGAAATGTCCCTGTCCCTTTGCGGGTTTGATTCATACTTTTATGGTGTCCTTTCCCTTTTCCCTGTCCCTAAGCTGCTTTTGATTCATACTTGTCCCTATGCAGCTTAGGGACTGTGCTTAAGCAGCCATAAGGACTGTCCCTATGTCCCTAAGCAATGTTGAGCAATGTTCTACTTTTTCCCTGTCTCTAAGCAACTCGGCCAATCAAAATACGGCAGTTACTACATGTGACACGAAGAACAACCAATCGCGGACTAACTCGACTACTAGTGAAAGAAAGTCGTGGGCTTGTGTTGCGGTATTAATTCTATCGTTATTTTTGGGTTATTTAACACATTTTTTGCGTGAAAAACTGAAAAATATTTGGTTTTCACTTTTATACCAACCTGAAATATCTTTTAAGTTCATAAAGATGTTCTAGGTCTCCAATTTCCAGGCCTTGAAAGTCGAGCGGTTATGATTTTTGCTTCTCAACCTATAAATCAGAGTTCGAATCCCATGTTCGAAATTTTGGATTTTCTTTTTTTTCAGCCTATAAATAGGGTTGATAACTTTTTCAAGGTACTTTAAACAATACGCAGTTTATCCAATGACGTTTGAGCATTAGTTCATGTGAGAAAGACTCCCTTTTCTCAAGGAGTATGAATCAATCACCTCGAAGGACAGGGACAAAGACATTCCCTATAGACCTTAGGGACACTTCTTAAGGACAGGGACAAAGCATGACGACACAGGGACAAGGACACCTAGGGACAGGGACAAGGACAACGCTTAAGGACAGGGACAACGCTTAGGGACGAGTATGAACCATGCTTGAGAGAAAACAGGTGGAGTGATTTTAGCAGCTGCCCGCTGCGCTCTTGATAGGTGAACTTTTAAGTTGAACTAAAATTTGTTCTTTTCGCAATGAAATCAGGTATTTTCTTGTCTCCGTGTTAGTTTAATCGCACATCAAGTTATCAGCCAGATAAATTCTAATCTAAATCGCCAAATCTCATCTTTTGAATAAGACTCGATGCTCCTCTGAATCACAGAAACAAACAACATTTTAAACAACATGCCTCAAGTTTTTTACAAATTTAGATCGATCATCACGAAGAATAAATTACTCGCCACAGGTCACCAGCTAAAAAGAGTTTGCACTCAAAATATTCTACAGGACTTACAGTCATGCTACAGACTGGTCTGCACAGCGCCAGCAAAACCGGAATGGCATCAGTGCACAACTCCACTTTGGTGATGGCGTCAGCCACCGACTGAGAGCCAGAGACGCCGAAGATAGACGACCAAATGCAATCCAAGTTGAACTGAAAAGAGAATAATGTTCATCAGGGATATATTACGCTAATAATCAAGGGGCACATTTATTACCCTAATACAAGCATACTACACAGCAGTGCGGGCTACTACTAGTACAATATGCTACTCAATAACTCACTAAACTAAAGTCTGCACAAAAATAATGATTACTGAGAGCAGAAAGCAAACGTCATGTGACTTCATTATGAAAAGAACCAGTTTTAGTTATCAAGAGTACAGCGAATAGTCGCTAAAATCACGCCACCTGTTTCTTCTCAGTGTTCTTGGTCACACAATACACTTTAAGTTTCAAGTCGGCTCTCGTCTTAGCTTAGCACTGCTGAGCCTGACTACCTTTGCATTATGTGGCAAATCCTTAGCTGGGTGTCCGACCATTAGTGACAGAATACTCAGAAAAGTGTCCGGCATATGAGAGTGATAGGGCAGCAAATGTTGAAGGGCACCAAAGCCTGGAGTATGGCATATTTCGGGGTTGACGTCGCAGGCACTGCCCACACTACCACCGTGCGCAGAGACACTGAATCCTGCAACAGAATAACATTATGTAAACCACACGTATTTCATACAATCACACAGCCTTAGACTTGGCTTAGGCTTAGGCTTGAAAATATTAATGTGTGAATTCTTTCATCACTAACTGTGCTATTTTATTAGAGCATATTCTTGAACGGCTCATCACGTTTCCTGTTATCACTCAATCACTCACTCGCTGAATAATTGCTGAACTATACACTACGCGAAACAGATCTAATCAGAACACAGACACAAAGCTGAATAGACAAGATAGAAGTTCGGAACTTCACGATAAGAAGAAAGCGATCAAACACTAGCAGATTTTTCATGACAAAGTTTAGTGAATTTCATATCCATTTCAAACTGAAATACGGTTTGAAACCCTGTTCGAATATCATCAAAAAAAATCCAAAAGGAGAGGCTCCTCGGAAAAGCGTTATGGCTGCGTGTTATTGAACACTCCGGTTCACATTGTTGGAATTTTGTCCATGTGTCAGAGAAGGGAATACATCTATTCACACATCCCCACAGCGGACTAAGTCCGTAAGCAGCCTTACCCAACAAAACCACAGCCCGATTCTGCACCACAGTTTCACTGCCCGACAGCCAGCCCCCGCTAGAGGTGCCGTCACGAAACTTTTGCAGCAAATGATTGTGGGACAGCAGCGAGAGCAGAATCCGCAGCGCCAGCTGTACGGTGCTGTCGTGCACTGTGGCGGCCAACAGTTCCAGAATCCAGTCAAAGCCCAGCACCCGACACAACTGTTCACAAAATCTGAAATTAAATTAAATCTGAAATTAAACGCAATTAAACTAAAAAATCTCACCCCCCCCACTCCTACATTTAGGGGCCTGTCACTAAGCTTCACAAGTCTTACAATTTTTGTGTCCCCCAAATTTTATTACTACTTACTTTTAAAGACAAACTTCATAGCATTAAGTAGTTTCCAACCAATAAACATTTAAACCATTGCAACCACTTCAATACTACTTCGTATGTCGTTTAGCAGCGCACATCAACAAACAGACAGGTAAGTGTACAAAACTTACTGTTGATTTAAAGCTCCACTGGTGTGCGTCAGAATATTTAATAAAACGTTCAAGCACCGATTTCGGACATATACCCGTCTCATGACTGACTCAGGATCCTTCACAGCTGAAAATACGAATAGAGCAATAAATTGCGCTGTTCACAGAGAAACGCTATCTACCAGATACTGCTGTCTGAATGTATGAATGAATGGAAACAAAAATCTAAATGGAAGTGATGGTGCTGTGCGTTGTGTGCGCAACGTGTGGCGACTGGCTGTATGTGTGTGTACGGTGCGTGAGAATGTCAACGCTTTCAGGGATTCGGGTTTTTTGGACTTGCGGTTGTTTGGTCACTCGGCTGTATTGATACTGTCTCACTCTTCTTTGAGATAAAAACAATCACGTACGCTTGCTTGGCAATGGCAAATAGTTTTCAGTTAAATTCAACGAAACAATTACTCGTGATTCAGCTAAAGACATTTCTATAACTGAAAGTGCATATATAAACAACACCAGATAAAATCTAAACCCCACCATTGGATTGGAAAAACTCTTTGCTAATATCAGTAAAGTCCATTGGAAGCTCCGTTTTTTCATTGTCATTCGAACCAGCCGGCAAAGTGGCCGATATGGCCTGACCAAATCTGTAAAAAACAAAAAAAACAGCTTAGAAAAATAAAAAATATTTAACCAGATAAACAGACAGTAAGTCAGACTAAAAAACATGGTCGTAACACGGGGTAATCAACACTGGCTTGCAGACAAAAAAACACCGTGAATCTAATCCTAGCTTTGAACTCGAAAAGGATTAGCAAAAGATAACAGCAAGATACTAACTTTAGCAATGAATTGGTGTCCGGCAAAGGTTGCAAAATAGAGGCTAGAAGATTGAATATGACATCTTTGGATATGAGCAATATGCTGGGATCATTCAGCAACATAAATAGCAGCCGCGATATCAAGCCAAGATTACGAATCGTGTACAAGTTCTGTTTTTGTTCACTGAAATATGAACATTATTAAAACATTTTTATGAGACGTCTCATTCTGATCGTAAGTTGGTTCCAAGCACGCATGAATGAACAACTTGGTCATTCAGTACACGTTGAATTGCCATTCGTCGTCCTGATATTAGTACAGCCACCCAAACAAACTTTTTTCTAATTATGACTAAACTGTGTTATGCTACGATATTGCTTAGGACTTTGGTAACCTTAGTTATTTAGGGTTTCGTTGTTTGGCGCTAGCAAACTCGATTTAATAGGACATAAAAAGGTCAATCATCGCCATAAGATCACAGCACTGGAGTGAGTCATCTGACCAATGACAAAATTGTAATATTAAATTAATAACTTACACAGACTCAGTAATCAGTTCGTAAAAGTGTTCGTATAATAATCTATGAAGCTCTGGTTGCATTTTCCGCCACACCTACAATAAACATCAGAACTTACTAAAACAACACACCAAACTGTGCAGCGAACACAAACAGCGGAGCCTGTTATAGATATACAAGAACTGCCCAACTAGTCATGCCTATTAACTAATTCAATATAGTTTAATTTGATTATCAAATTATTAACTAATTCAATATAGTTTAATTTGATTATCAAATTATAATTATTTCAAGATTTCCCCATTTTGCTTTGACGAGTTTAAATCAGACCAATATTCTGCAGTCCTTCTGCCCGTTCTACATGGATGAGCGCAGACAAGGACACACTACACACATTAGTGATATTTGAGCAGCAAAGGCCACGAAGACCAGACAAACCCAGCCTTAGTCCAATCAGCGTCTATTACCTCAAGATCACAAAGCAGATCTTCGAAGGCCTGCAGGTTTGGTATGACGGTGGTTTCCCGACTCGAGTCCAGTGTCCCCGCCAGGGAGAACACCAAGTGCAGCACGTGCGTGTTCATCATGCTGTGCTTCCCTTTCAGCAAAATGGCCAACGTCTGCAATACGGCAGGTGGGATAAATTCATTACACAAATTTTACTGCAATGTCTTTTTATTATACAATCACACTCCTGGGACCCTCTTGGACCGATTAGGTCAGACAGGCACATGTTAATGCACACAAAAATAAAAAAAAAGTTGATGTCGTGTTTAGTGTCAAAAAAGTATTGATGGAGCATGCCATTTCTTCATTCGTTAATTTATTTGACCTGCTAATCTGAAAATACCAGTCTCGCTCTCATTAGTATTAAGTTTTACTCAAAGTGGTTGGAACATGTAGCAACTAAGAGTGTGACTAAGTATAATATTAGTGTGGTTAGTCGATTACAGTGAGATTGACTAATAAAAATTATCTCAATCAATGAAATAAGATTTAATACCCAGTATGAAGATGACGTAGAGTATAATATGTAGCTTTCAAGCAGCACCTTTATACATAAGCTGCCGTTTTTTGCACAGCCCTACCTGATATCCCCGCATCGCATTCATCTCGTTGGCAATGTTTCTGTTACTGCGAATGGCACACAGTAATGCCTTGATGGCCGCATACAATTCCTCCGTGTTGCTAGCCAGTGCCACCAGACCCAGCACACAACGGACACCGCCCACAGACTCCAGCTGACGAGCCACAGGCTTAGGGCAGAAACTGCGCATTCCTGAACACAGCATGGAAATGCACAAACATTTTAGTAAATAAAGCCTTCTAAACTTATAAAAATGGACGGAAGATGATAATATTGCGGTCCCGGCGCTTTCTTGGAGGTGGCGCGCTGAAACGGTATTTGCCAACAACATATTAAGTCATACGCTAGATACAAAAATATCTCCAATATTGCGCTATATTAACAAAGATTACCTAAATATCCAACCATTATTCCACCAATTGTGCGAGCAGGCCCATTCAGATGACTGGCGGCGTTATGAGCAATACGAATCGGAGTGACGTTGTCGTGCGATGAGAGTCCGACCTAAAATGAACCAGCAATTATTCTACTGCTACGATGAAGAGTCAAATTGATACAAACAAGAGTACATAACAGCGTCTCACACTCACTCTATACAGAAGAGTTAGACACTCTCCAGCCTGGCTGTGTTCTAGCACAGGCAGATGCGCTGGTCGTTTTCAGGCTACATGTAGACATTCTGTGCAACATGTGACTGGCCAATCAGAAACGAGCTCCTATTCTCTGATTGGCAGACGCCTGTGCTCGTGCTCCAATCATAAAAAGGGATAGGGATAAAAGGTTAATAACTCATTATTCATTATTATGAAAATGCCCTTTCACCAAGGGCAGCAGTGTGGGTAGAATAGGAAAGTTGGCTGTTGGAAACACCCGGAACAAGTTTTGCAGCCGAATAGGGAAACTCACCTTGCTAAATGAAGCGGACAAGAGTTGCGTCAGAATAGCAGTCGCCCTACGACACGTTAGTGCTTTCTGCACCCTATTCTGACGCTATTCTTGTCCGCTTCATTTAGCAAGGTGAGTTTCCCTATTCGGCTGCAAAACTTGTTCCGGGTGTTTGACAAGCTTATTAGCATTTTTCCGCTATAGAACAGCCAACTTTCCTATTCTACCCACACTGCTGCCCTTGGTGAAAGGGCATTTTTATAATAATGCTATTTCTTTTTCCGCTGCAGCCATTTTACTTGACGACAGGAAAGCTGACACTGAAATTGTATATTTGTATGAAAATAATACATTCTGAAAAGTGATAGTCGCGCATGATGCTACCTACTTA